>JADDIW010000087.1:7500-165218 GCA_018136815.1 Isochrysis galbana
ACGGAGGGGTCCCGGAGCGCCCGAGCATTAGGTGTGCGCCCGGGGAACTAACTTTATAGTTGGTCGCCAACTAAGTTTATACTTGGTTCGCCCATGGCCCATGGGGGGGCACGAGCGCACGAGCCCCCCTCTCTCTCCACTCCTCCCCTGCCGTTGGGGAGGAACCACCCATCCTCCTGGCATGCGTGATGGCTTGCAAGGAGGCCACTGCCCTGCTGACCCACTCTCTGACATAGGGCCTGACCCAGGAGCGCCAGCGAGGGAGAGGCAGGGGAGACCAGGGCCCAGCCCCAGCCTCCTCTGCCCCCTGAGCTGGCCTCCAGGAGCCTCCAGGGGTCGCCAGCAGGCAGCTGCTGGCCTGTCGCAGGCGCGCCATCGCGCGTGCCTGCAGGAGAGGGGAGAGAGAGTGCGGAGAAGGGGGTGGGCGGAGCGAGGGCTCCGCTCACCGGAAAATATGTAAGTCCCGCACCTGTTTACAGGAGAAGTCGGGACTGAGGACGCCGCCAGCCCGGTAGGCATAGGAGGAAGAGGGCCTGTTGCTTTGTTTGTGAACTTGTCGCTCACTGACCATGTTCACACATTCATGAGTATGACGTATGACTTATGCTCCAGTGTTCATAGACCCAGGCCTTGTGAATCCAGTGAGCTGGCGTCACAAGTTTCCTCGCTATTCGATGTTTGTGCCTCGTCGCATGAAGGGCCTCACAAAATTACACCGGAGGGGGGCCCCACTGTGTTTCGCGCACCGCCTTCGATGGCCTGATAATTCGGTATTTTTCGAAAATTTCGCCGGAGAACCCCCATTTTTTTTGCTGATCCATCCGACCGGAAGCCATAGGGAGCTTATTTAGCCCTTCAATTACCCATTGTAGCTGGTGCCCTCCGCACCCCCATAGTGAGTGACCGGGCTAAAAACGTTCGCGTGGTCCTCTTTCGACGGAACGCGGAACGCCACCTCAAAGGGCACCGGATATGTGCTAGTTACAACTATCCGGTCACCATATCCAAAAATCTCGTGATGAATCCTCATTCTTGACTTGATCAATTTTCACCCGTAGATGACTCCAGACGGTAACGACGTTGCCACAGGCAGAGTAGCAGGGTTGAGGTATCTCTACAACAAAAACACGACTTATGTTTTAAACAATCCCCCCTGCTAGGATCGGGGCGTTCCGTCCTTCCTTCCTTTCCCGTCCGAAAAAAGGTGGGGGGGGGGGGGGGAAGGAAGGAAGGAGCAGGGGGAGGGGGGGGCAGAGAGAGAAGAGAGAGGACAGAGAGAGAGGGAAGTAGAGAGAGAGGGGGGGCGAGAGGCGATGGAAACGAGAGAGCACCGGCTCGCACTCCTCTCTCTCTCTTTCTCTCACTTCTTCCCTCTTTCTAGTCTCTTCTCTCCCGTCTTCCGCCGAGCCTCTCATCTTCTTTCTGTACGCCTCTATTCTCTCTCTTCCTCCTCTTTCTCTGTTATTCTCCTCTCTAAAACTCCTCTCTCACCTCTGTCTTCCTCTCTCTGCTCTCTCCCTTCGCCTCACCGGGCCGAGAAAGAAGGGGAAGGGAAGGAGCTCCTCTGCGGTAGAGAGAGGGAAAGCGCACGCGCGCGCGAGAGAGAGAGAGAGACAGAGAGCGAGCGACAAAGACAGAGAGGGAGAGAGAGAAGGCCTCGCTCGCTCTGGCTCCCAGCGTGCCCTTCCCCTCCCTCCGTGGCCGTCCTCTTCCAGAGAGACTGAGTCTGCTCACGCATGCTGCTGTGGCGATGGGAGAAGAGGGCGGGGCCTCCTTCCCGCAACCCCCTCCCTGCTCTTCAGATGCCGACTCGCCTAGGCTGCACGCCGACGGCCCCTCGAATGCTCCTCCTCATGTACGGGATAGCGTGTGCGCGTGGCGCAGCCCTCAAGGCCGCCGCAGACGGTGCTCCGCTCACCTTGCCTGAGCCCGAGACGGCAGGCTTCGCGGCCGGCCAGCAGCGCATTGTTGGTGGTACCACGCTGCAGCCTGGTGAGTTCCCGTTTCTCGTCTCGATGCAAACTCTTCAAGGCTTCCACTTCTGCGGCGGCACGCTCATCTCACCGCTCTGGGTCCTCACAGCCGCGCATTGCATCCAAGAGCGAGGAACCTTCCAAGTGGTCCTTGGCGCGCACTCCTTGACGAGTGCCGCAGCAGGCGAGGGTGTGGAACGGCGCACCGTTGCGCCCGACCAAGTCACGATTCACCCGGGTTGGGACCCGGACGGGAACGTCAACCCGAATTCAAACGACCTTGCCCTGGTCTACCTCCAGACGCCTATCCTCGAGGTCGCTCCCATCGCACAGCTAGACGGACCGGGAGTGGACACCAACCTACAGCAATCGGGTGTCTTGCTCACGACCGCCGGCTGGGGCACACTGAGCTCAGGCGGTAGCTCCCCCGACAAGCCTCAAAAGGTGAGGGTGCCGGTGATATTAAATGAGCACCCAGATTGTGCCGCTTTGGGCGTGGATTACGGCATGATCTGCGCCGGGGCAGCGGGCAAGGACTCCTGCCAGGGCGACTCGGGCGGACCGCTCTTTGGGGACTACAGCGGGCCAGGCTCGACGCGGCACGCGCATCGCAAGATGGCCGTCGCGCAGCCACAGGCATTGGTGGGTGTCGTCAGCTATGGTGTGGGTTGTGGCAAGGCAAACAGCCCCGGCGTCTACGCGCGAATCTCGCACTACCGAGACTGGCTTTGCGAGCAAACCTCACTCAACATCGCCTGCGCTTACCAGCCTCCGGCGCTTCCCCCCCAATCACCCGCGCCGCCTTCCCCTCCAGCGCCACCCAGACCGCCGCCCTCGCCTCCAGCCCCACCGTCCCAGCCACCGCCCAAGACCGTGTGCAGCAACGAGTGCATCAAATTCCCGGCGTATGCCTCCGATGGCGAGTGCGACGATGGTGGGCCGGGTGCCGAGTTCGCATCGTGCGCTTATGGCACGGATTGCGCAGACTGCGGACCCAGACCCAAGGCCTCAGCGGGCGCACCAATCGAGCCATTCGGCCCCCCTGTGAGCTCCCCTACCATGCAATCGGTCCCCGCTGTACCTGCGCCGCCGCCTAAGGCCCCCGCAGAGAGCCACGGCGGATGGAGGTCCTGCTCATAGCCGTGGTCTATTGATATTGTCGTCAAGTTTCACTTCGCATGATGTTGGGGGGGGGGGGGGCAAAGTTGGCTCTTGGTGCTCACCAACCATAGGGCTTATATTCCCTAGATGTGGCTTTGCACACCAATTGGTAGCACCGAGTGGAATACTCGTTGAGAATTCTAGTCTTGTAGAGTGTTTTGTTGGCTACCATCCCTACCCACATACACATACACCAGACGAGCCATGCACCACCTGCGCACAGATCTCGTTCCGTTGAATATGGGACAAGCTCAAGTTGAGCCATCAAACATCAAGTGTCCGTAGTCAAGCTTACAATAAAAACCCATATAACATTTTAATTTAACAATCGCTCAATTTATCATGGTTATACAATGAAATCGTATAGTAGTAGTAACTAGAGTTGTATAATTCTGTCGCATTCGCGAATCGACGCTCGTTAGGCTTCTCTCTTCTCTTCGTTCGGTATTTATCGTTATAATCCCCTCGTTCTCGTTCTCGGTCAAAAACATCGCGTGGACGCCTGGGATCTAGGGTTGTGGAGCGCCCTCTCTCTTTCTCTCGAAGAGAGGGGAAGTTTCCCCACCTTTCTTTCTCCCAGGCGCCTCGCAAAAAGGTTTAATTCGCTATCTCCCCGCGTTTCTTTACCTCCTTCTGGGGGCAATCAGGTTTGGTCTGCCATCTCCCCTTGGAGATCGATCTAGGTTCGCTGCTTGGGTGAAGGAATCTTTGTCCTTGGTCCTTGGTTTGCCATCTCCCCTTGGAGATTGATTTAGATTCGCTGCTTTGGTTTTTGGTTATCTTTCTCCTTGATGCAAGTTGCATGAAAGCCCTTGGTCCCGTTGGTTTTTGGTTTTCCCTCCCCCTTGGTTGCTACTCAGGGTTGCTCGATAGAAATTAGAAACGTCTAGAAGCTAGAAGTCCACGCTCAACAACAAGATTTCTTCGATTGCAAGGATATCTCGCTGCGATCTGTATCCAGAGTGATCGCCGCGGTTGCGCGACATAACATTCCTCCTCGACTTTCCGCCTCGTGGGAAATCTAAAACGAAGACACGCTCCGGCCATCGCTGTGGATTCTCTCTCTCTCGCTCGCTCTCTCTCTCTCCGTCTCTCGCGACGTGTTTGAGTTACCGGTGATGTGGGGTCTCGGTTATTTCACGTTTTGCTTGGTTTGGGTGAATGATTCTGGTGCGTTCGTGAGTCGGTGCATCCTGTTTTTTTCTGCATCGTTGTCCGACGGCCTGTCGTCAGCCGTCATCCGTCGCTCTCGCTCTCGTCGCTCTCGCTCTCGTAACACTCGTACCCTACAAACTCGCCTCGCCTCGCCAGCCCCTGCCAACACAGCCCTCCTCTCACTCACCCTCGCCTCTCGCCATTCGCTCGATGTCGCTCTCGCCGCCGTCCTCGCCCTCGCCCAAGCCCGCTTGCCCGCCTTCCTCTGCTAACGGGCTTCAGCCCGTCAGCCCGTCAGCACCTCCGAAGTCGTCTCCCTCGCCGCGCCTGCCGCCGGCCTTGCTCCTTCCTCATTGCCCTCAGGCCCTATGGGCCATCCCAATTCGTCACATTCTCAAACACCAGTGCACAACTATCGTTAAAACGATAGATTCATGGAGCGCGCGCTGCCTCCCCCCCTCGCTGCCGCTGCCGCTGCCCTCGCGGCGATGGCGATGGCGACGAAGCACCAAAAAAAAGATCTGAAGATTCAGAGCGAACACCTATCACTGGATGGGCCAGTAAACGCTACTTCTCATCCGACAACGCCCTTTTCTGTCCCTCACTCCGCCTCCCCTCGCCTTCCCCCCTCATTCCTTTGTCTTCGGTTTCGGGGTACGGCCCGGGTGCACTACCACGGGCCCGGTTCGGGGTGCGTGCTCCAGACAGGCCTTTTATCGTTTCAGCCGTTCCCGTTCAGGCCTCGGGGCGTCCTTTCGTTTTCATGCTTGCGGTTTTCGCCGTCGTTTCCTTCGTCCTCTGTGCGGTGACTCTACGGCTTAGCTCGTGCACTTATCTGCCCTTCTTTGTATTGTAGTTAGTTGTGGGCTACGACTTGGTGCCCTACCTATCCCCAGCTTTATGGCCAGGGATAGGAGTTCTGTGCTGGGGATAAGGTTGTCTTTGCTGTCGGTCTCGTACAACGGGCGTAAATCGCCCGTGTCGGTCCGTTTTTTGGGTTGTCTCCCCATGCCCGCCTAAGCGGTCCTCGACGAATCTGTCGAGTTGGCGAATATGAGGGCGCCTGCCGGTGCGCGGACGCGCTGCTCTTGGCGATGTTGCTCGCGGCGATGTCAGCCTGAATGAACGAGAGCTCCCGGTGTGTGTGTGTGTGTGTGTGTGTGTGTGTGTGTGTGTGTGTGTGTGTGTGTGTGTGTGTGTGTGTGTGTGTGTGTGTGTGTGTGTGTGTGTGTGTGTGTGTGTGTGTGTGTGTGTGTGTGTGTGTGTGTGTGTGTGTGTGTGTGTGTGTGTGTGTGTGTGTGATCTTCGGCGCGATGTTCTGATCGCGCTAGCGGGCATCGTGTCGCCTGCGGTGACCTACGTCGGGCGACTCACCAAGAAAAATGGTTCAACAGGGCAGTTTACTCTTGGCCCGCCATCAGGCATGCCAAGAGCATGGGTGGTTCCTCCCCCATGGCAGAAGAGGAGTGGAGAGAGAGGGGGGCTCGTGCCCCCCCATGGGCGAACTAGTAGTAGGCTTATTTAGTAAAATTTAGAATCATGAGTGGTCGGGCTAATTTTAATACTACTACATACAGCCCCTCGTATGCGTACGACGTACGACGATGTATGTACATAGTGATAGAGGGCTTTCCAAAACCAATAATAGCAACATCCAATACCTCACTATGTGCTGGCTGCTTTCGTCTCCTGCGATTCCAAGCCGCCACGCAGGTATTTGCGAGCTGCCCGTGCATCAGCATGGGGGCTTTTTGCGCTCCTCCCCGCCCCATTAGTGCTCTCTCGATCTCGCTCTTGTTTTGCCAACAACACATCGTCCGTCGCCGGCACACTCGCGTCGGCTATCGCAGGCTGACCTGCGGCGTATGGCTGCACCGACGCACTTTTCCGTCCCCGTGGGTGGCCGAAGCGGAGAGCGAACCGTGGCAAGCGGTGGCGTCTCTCGCCCGCCGAAGCTGGCGCTGCGCCGGCGGCCCCTGGCGGAGCGGGCTGCTTTGTGTTAGCCTTGAAATTGGAGGCATCCTCAGCCTGCCAGCGGAAGCCTACGGGCTCGGACTCCTTACGTTTGCGAGTTCGGTGGAGCACCAACAGAAAGGCTCCAATAGCTACGAGAATGAGCAGCCCACCGCCGGCAGTGCTCCCTGCAATGGTGGCCGCCAAGGCAGCCGCACTCGGCGGTGGCGATGGTGGAATCGCCAAAGGATTAAAGGAGAAGGTTGCAAAGCCATCGGGAGTTGCACTCAAGCTGACAGGTACCGGCAGTCCTTGGTACGACGCATAGAATGGTTCCATACTCGCTCGATCAGTCAGCGTGTTCAAAGCAGCGATGGCCTCGGCGTCGCCAAGATGATGTAGCCTCACCTCGAGGACACCCGAGCCGGCGCGTACCTCGTACTGATAGTGAACGGCACCCACATGAAGCGAGAGTGCACGAGCAAAGCAGGCTGCTTGGACCCAACCAGGCTTAACAGGCGCGCATGGCGCGACCAGCTCAGAAACCTCCACGTCAAATGTAGCCGTGACTTTAATCTGCCGGTACCGCTGGGTAAAGCCACCGGGAGCGAGAGGTGGAATTGGTGGTGTTGGAGGCGGCGAAAGGTACCACTGGCACGCCGTCGTCAGGTGCTCCGTCACCGCCGAGTCGTAATTGATCGCGGCTGGATGACCGCAGCCGCTTCGGCGCGGGAAGCAAGAGCCGTCGTCTACAATCGCCTTCGAGTTGAAGTTGTAGGCGGTGCTGTCGGTGCATCCAGGCGCAGCGCAGATGCATCCAAAGTCCATAGTGTTCAAAGGGTCAAAATTGGCTGATGTGGAGGCATCCATGCATCCTATCCGCAAGGCACGGCACCACCCGCCCGAGTCGACCGTGGCGGCAGGATCGTAATTCACCGCTGAGGAGTTCATGCAGCCTTCAACAACGATGACGCAATCGGAGGGGTCCGTTGCGGCGGCGGAGTACGCGCCGGTGGTGGAGGCGTTGTAGCTGATAGTCACGTCCCACATGCCTAGCGGCAAGAGACCGCCGTCGAGACCCCCGGCGAACTTGTCGGAGTAAGGGCCACCGTCGACGAACGGCGCGTAGCCCTCTAGGTCCGCGTAGAGGCCTTCGCGCAGAGGGCAGCCCTCCACCTTGTTGATGCACGGGCCGGGCTCCGTCGCGAGCGAGTTGTAGTTATACGCGGTGGGCTCCATGCAGCCCACCGTCGGCCAGAGGCATTCTCCGGACTGCAATGCCATCGGATCGAAGTTAAGTGCCGTCGGGAATAGGCACCCCCGTCGGTATTCGGTCGGCGTGTCGCACGCCTGCGGCACGTGCACCTCTGCTTGGGAGGAGTAGGCGGGATCCGTGGAGATCATGCAACCACCGACGAGGAGCCGCCGCGTCCATCCTGGCATGTAGTTCGCTGTGTCGACGTCAGAGCCGCGGGGGCAACGCCCAGTGGAAAACGTGCGGTATGCGTCCATCGCTTGCGAGTTGGCGGCCAGAAGCCGACCGCACTCCATGGTTCCGGCGGCAGCTTGGAAAACGAAGCCGTGCACAATTTGCCCGCCCCACCCGGCTGAGCAGGGTGTGCCTGGCAGCTCGCCTTGGGCATGCCGCAGCCACTGACACTGCGCGTAGCCGAAGATGGGGGTGGAGGTGCCGCCTGATCCAATGTCGGGCGTGGTGCCGTGCAAGGTATTGAGCATCAAAGCCACATCGCCAATCTCTGGGCCCGACCCGAATGCAGACGCACCACCATCTTCATCACTGTTCGTGCCCTCGAACACCTCGACGTGGTCGTTGTAATACGGCCGGAGGTGCCCACCGCTCGAAGAGAGAATGGCGGTCGGCGTCTCCGAGACGTCGCCGTCGCTCGCATAGATGAGGTTGCCCGATCCGCTCTGCGTGCCTAGGCCGTATCGGTCGTCTTCGGGCTGCGGTATCGCCCCGACCCACAGCATGGGGATAGTCTCGTCGAGCGAGTTGGCAACATACAGGCAGACGGTCTCGCAACCCTCAGCCGGAGGGGGCGGCAGCGGAGGCGGCAGTGGAGGCAATGATGGGGGACGTCGCGGCGGGGGCGGCGAGGGTGGCGGGTACGGAGGAATGGAAGGTGGAGGCGGGGCGAGCGGCGGCGTCAGTGGCGGCGGCGGTGGGGAGGGCGGCGGCGGCGGAGGCGGCGGAGGCGGAGGCGGCGAGGGCGGAGGCGGCGACGGGCTGGGAGGAGGAGGCGGCGGGAAGGGTGGGAGTGGCGGTGGGGGCGACGTTGGCGGCGGCGGTGGCGGCGATGGAAAGGGCGGGGGAGGGTGCGATGGGGAAGGTGAGGGGGGCGGGAAAGGTGGTGGGTGAGGCGGCGGCGATGATGGGGGTGGCGGCACCGGCAGTGGTGGGGAAGGCGGCGGCACCGGAGGCGGCGGCGATGGAGGAGGCGGCACCGGAGGCGGAGCGGACGGCGGAGGTTGCGACGGCGGCGGTTCTGAGGGCGGTGGCGGGCTCGGGTACGATGGACTTCGAGGCGGCGGAAAAGGAGGCGGTCGCGGCGGGGGAGGCGAGGGAGGGGGCGCAGGGGGCGGTGAGGGAGGGGCGGTGAGGGCGGCGGTCGTAGCGGCGGTGGCGACGGTGGCGGAGTCGGGGGAGGCGGTGAGGGTGGAGGCGGGAAGGGCGGGGGAGCGGGCGGCGGTGCAGGCGGCAGGGGGGGCGGGGGCGCTTCTGGGGGGGGCGTCGGTGGAGGGGACGGCGGTGCTGCTGGCGGCGGCGGCGGCGGCGGCGATGCCGGTGGCGGTGATGGCGACGGTGGCGACGGTGGAGGTGGAGGGGGCCGTGGGTTCGGTGGCGGCGGCGGCGAGGGGGGGGGCAGCCACGGCGGCAACGAAGGGGGTGGCGGTCGGAGCGGTGGGGGCGAGGGTGAGGGCGGCAGCGTTGGCGGGGGCGAGGGCGGTGGGGGCGAGGGCAGCGGGGGTAAAGGCGGTGGGGGCGAAGGCGGCGGGGGCGAGGGCGGAGGCGGGGAAGGCGGCGGCGGCGAGGGCGGCGGCGGCGAGGGCGGCGGCGGCGAAGGTGGCGAGGGCTGGGGCGATGGAGGCGGCGGCGACGGAGGGGGTGGGGGAGGCGGCGACGGAGGCGCTGGGTGAGCCGTGATGCACGTTGTCGCACGAGAGTCGAAGTTGATAGCGCGCGGGTCCGTGCAGCCCACTCGTGTGTAGTACTCTCCCGCCCAGATGCACTTTCGCAAGTCCGACAGGTCGACGTAGGGATCGTAATTGAGTGCGGCCGAATGCGTGCATCCGGCGTACTGGCAGCACGTTGCTGGGGGTGAGGGAGAAGGAGGGGGTGGCGGCGCTAAGGGCGCCGGTGGAGGCGGCGAGCTCGGCGGTGAGGGCGGCGATGGCGGGGGTTTGCGCGGCGCCGGTGGTGGCAGTAAAGGCGGGGGGGCGAGGATGGAGGGGGTGGCGGCGGTGGCGAGGGGGGTGGGTTGGGCGGCGGCGGAGGAGGAGGTGGATCAGGCGGCGCGGGCGGCGGCGTGGGTGGCGCAGGCGGCGTCGGGGGAGAGGGATGGGAGGGCGGTGGCGCGGGCGGCGGCAGGGGCGGCAGGGGCGGGGGCAGCGAGGGTGGCGGAGGCGAAAGCGGCGGCGGCGAGGGCGGCGGCGAGGGATCGGGAGGGACTGGCGGAGGCGAACGTGGCGGCGGCGGCGGCGTTGGCGGCGGCGAGAAGGGTGGCGGCGAGGGGTAGGGTGGGTGCGGAGGCGGGGGAGACGGGGATGGCGGCGGCGGCGGCGGCTCTCGTGGCGGCGGTGGAGCAGGGAGCGGTGCTGCGGGCGGAGACCCGGGCGGTGGCGATGGCGGTGGAGGCATCGGAGGAGACGCGGGCGGTGGTAACCATGGCGGATGGCCTGGTGGAGGGAGGAAGGGTGGCGGATACGGGGCGATTCGTGGCGGCTTAGGTGAGGGTGGAGGTGGGGGGAGCGGCGGCGGCGGCGATGGTGGTGGCGGCGATGGGAGCGGAGGGAGAAAGGGAGGCGGCAGGGAGGGCGAGGGAGGCGGGGAGAAAGGCGGCGGCGAAGGGGGGATGGGTTGAATAGGAGACGGCGGCGAGGACGGGGGCGAGGGAGGGGATGGAAAGGGCGGCGGCGGCAAGGGGGGCGGTGGCGAGGGCGGCGGCGGCGAAGGGGGCGGCGAGGGAGGGGGTGGAGATGGGGGCGGGGGCGAACGCGGAGGGTTTGCCGGTGGCAGTGGCGGCGATTGTGGCGGCGGCGGCGGCGGCGGCGGCGGCGGCGGCGGCGGCGGCGGCGGCGGCGGTGGCGGCGGCGGCGAGGGCAAGGGGGGGGACGAAGGCGGCGGTGGTGAGGGCGGCGGCGGCGAAGGAGGCGGGAGGGGTGGAGGCGGCGAGGGTGGCGGCGGCGGTGAGGTCGGCGGCGGCCAGGGCGAGGGCGGCGGCGGTGAGGGTGGCGGCGGTGAGGGTGGCGCTGGCGAGAGCGGCGGGAGCGAGGGGGGCGGAGAAGGCACTGGTGTGGTGGGCGGTGGAGCGGGCGGCGGCGAAGGTGGCGGCGGCGAAGGCGGCGGCGGCGACGGAGTAGGTGCGGAAGGCGGCGGCGACGATGGCGGGGGCGATGGGGGCGGCGGCGAGGGGGGCGGAGGCGATGGCGGCGGCGGCGATGGCGGCGGCGGCGATGGGGGCGGCGACGGCGGCGGCGGCGATGGCGGCGGCGGCGATGGCGGCGGCGGCGATGGCGGCGGCGGCGATGGCGGCGGCGGCGATGGCGGCGGCGGCGATGGCGGCGGCGACGGCGGCGACGGCGGCGATGGCGGTGGCGACGGCGGCGGCGGCGACGGTGGCGGCGGCGATGGCGGTGGAGGTGACGGCGGCGGCGGCGAGGGCGGCCGAGGTGATGGCGGCGGCGGCGAGGGCGGCTGTGGCGAGGAGGGCGGCGGCGACGGCAGCGGCGGCACGGACGGTGGCGAAGGCGGCGGCGTGGGCGGGAGCGGCGGCGTGGGCGGCGGCGGCGTGGGCGGCGGCGGCGAAGGCGGCGGCGGCGAGGGCGGCGGCGGCGAGGGTGGTGGTGGCGAGGGTGGCAGAGAGGGCGGCGGCGGCGTTGGTGGAGACGAGGGAGGCGTCGAGGGTGGCGGGTGTCGCGGTGGGGGTGCACGTGGCGGTGGCGGGGAGGGCGGTGGCGGCGAGGGCAGCGGAGGCAAGGGCGGCGGGAGTGGTGGAGGAGGGCAGGGCGGCGGCGGTCTTGGGGCATCGAATGGGATGAGCGGGGGAGAGAAGGGCGGCGGATGAGGCGATGGCGGAGGCCTCGGTGATGGCGGCGGGGGCGATGGTGGAGGGGGCGATGGCGGCGGCGGCTTGGGCGGGGAGGGTGGTCGAGGGGACGGCGGCGGCGAGAATGGCGGCGGGGAAGGCGGAGGTAGGAAGGGCACCGGCGACACCGGTGGCGGCGGCGCGGGCGGTGGCGCAGGCGGGGACTTTGGAGGTGGTGGCGGCGGCGGCAAGGGTGGTCCCCGCGGCGGTGGGCTGGGCTCGGGCGGCGGCGGCGGCGGCGGCGGCGGTGGCGGCGGGCTATCGGCAGGCCGCCCGGGCGGGGGCGCGAAGGCCTGGCACGAGATGGTGAAGGCGGAGTGGTAGTTGGCGGCAGTGGGGTCCTGCGCGGCAAAGGTCGAGGGATGTGGGGTGCGCCGGCAGGGTCCTTCACCCGTGGTGGGCCGCTGATGGGGCTGTCGCCACTACAGCGGCACTTTCCGAGGCGGAAGGTGTGGTCGGGCGCTCGATTACTGCAGGGTAGGTGGTGAGCAGCTAGGCCTTTGCCCGCAAGCGCGCAAGCGTGCTCGGGCGGGACAGCGAACGCACAGTGCATCCCACGCGGTCATAGGAGCATGTGCCGTCGTGATATGTGGCCTGCGCGTGGGGTGGGTCAATCGACAGTGGGCGGACAGGTGGCCTCGGGTTCCCTTGGGATGGGCAGTGAGCGAACAGCGTGATGATGGCCGGCGACTTCTCGTGGCGCTCGTGCGGAGGATGTTCATAGGAGGGTGGTGCGCGCATCACAGCGTACCGTGGGGTCATAGTTGGATGCGTCGGGATTCGTGCACCCCGGGAATGCACAGAAGGACGGGTCGTGCACGTCGGCTAAAGAGTAGAAGTTGCTCGCTGCCGGGTCCTTGCACCCGCGAATGGGGTAGACGCACACCCAATCCCGCGCGAAGTAGTCTCGGCTCTCACCCGACGGATCTGTGCGGCAGGTGGATGGGAGAAGGGCAGGTGATGGGAGCTTCGTGCAACAGGATCACGCGCGACCACCCCGGAAGACGCGAGGGCCGGCCGATGCGCGCATGTGCATGCGCGTGCCGCCCCCGTACTCCCCTACTAGCACTCACGGCCAGCGCTCTCAATCCTTCCTCTCGATCGCAACGGCAGAACCCTAGCCAAATCACCTCCCGCGCCTTTGTTTCCAAACGCACAAATGTTGGAGTGGCGCTTGTGACTCCCCACAGCCTTTGCCCTGGCAAGCTATGCGTGGCACCACATGCCCTGTTCGAGCCAGCGGGCCCCCATAGAAACCCCCACAGGAGCCCTACTAGCCTTCTTGTCCCTCTCTCGTGATCGCTCCCGCCTCCATTCCTCCTTTGCTTCCTTCCCCTCCCTCCTCTTTCTCTCGCACCGCCGAGGCCGTCCGCTGAGCTGGCTGCTCCTCGTCTCACATGTACATCCAGCGCCCTGTTCTACCAAGCTGTCTGTCTTCCCTCTGCTCCTTCTCCCCATCTCTCCCCAACTCTCCCTCCCACACAGCTGAGCGCGCAGCTGTCTACCCCCCTCTCCCTCCCTCCCTCCTTCCCTCCCCTCTCCCTCCCTCCCTCCTTCCCTCCCCACTCCCCCGGCTCCGTCTCCCTCCCTCCACCTCCCCGCGCCCCCCCTCCGCAGCCTCACCAGCCAGATAGTTGAGAGCGAGGCTGTCTGCACAATAGTACACTGGTGTGTAAGCACATCCAGTGGCCCTTCCTCCCTGGAGAGGAGGGAGCCTCGAGCCCGCGACGAAGTTCTGCGCACGAACGTCTGCGCACCTCTCTCGACTCTCTCGTCTCTCTTCCCCCTCTCCTTCTGCTGGGAGAAAGAGAGAGAGCAGCAGGAAGAGGCGCATGGAGAGAGAGAGAGGCAGACAGGCAGAGAGAGAGGCAGAGAGAGGCAGGAGAGGCAGAGAGAGGCAGAGAGAGGCAGAGAGAGGCAGAGAGAAAGAGGGGGGTGGGGGGGGGGGGGGCAGAGAGAGAGCCCTGGGAGGAGCTACACACTTCTCCTCCCTCTCCCTCCCCGCTCTTCCTCTCCGTCGCCTCCGCGACGAGCACCGCTGCAACACACCGTCGTTCACAAAGCACTTCTTGCGATTCTATTCTTGTATCAGAGGGTCCACCCGGCGAGGCGAGCGACGTTCCTGCGCCGCTTCTCTCTCTCTCGTGCCTCTCCTCTTCACAGCCGTTTCTCCCGACGTCTTCGCAGGGGTTCGAATCTAAATCCAGATCGGAATCTTGCCCCCCCCCCCCCCCCCCCCCTCGAGCCCTTTGTAGTAGTACTACTACACAGCATTATAGAGAACCGCCAGGGGAAACGACGGTTTCGGTTTAAGGTGGTCCGTGGATGAGAGGGCCCACCCCCGGTATTACACGAAAGCGACAGGTGGCGGGCGTAGCCGCCGCTGGGGTGTGGCTGGCTCTGGGGCTCACGATGGTCCTGCATGGCACTGGGTATGACCCAGGAGGCTTCGGCGAGGCGGGCAGCATCCCTGGGGCGGAGGGGACCGACGACGATTCGACCCCTGAGCCCCACCTCCCCTCCCAGCTCCCAGCAAGAGTTGTACGTCCTGTGCGTCGATCGCGTGGTGGAGGGAGAGACAGAGCGGCACTGGCTGTGCCCCCTGTGCGACACAGAGGAGGCAGAGGTAGTGGAAGCGGTGGCAGAGGCTGCAGAGGCAAGGCAGAGGGCTGTGTGCACGAAGGAGTGGCTGAAGGGGCGCTACCTGATCGGAACGGCGGCGCACGACTTCACGGAGTGTGAGTGTTTCGAGACGGAACCTTACACCGAGCCGCAGAATGCAGGGCGTAGTGCAGTGCAGAAGAAGTTTTTCTTGTACTGGGCGATCGCGAAGGAGCTTGGGGCATCTCAGACGGGCGACGCGCGCAAGCATACCAGGTGTGTTATGTCCGAGTTGGCTTCTCGTTACGGGGAGTCGAGAACAGGTTACAGGTCGCATGCAAAGCGCGTACGCAAGGCGTGAGGGGGAGAGCTGTGAGTGCATGTGTGAAAAAAAAAACTTCTCAATATTCTCGCCGCGCGCGCGACTCTGCATCTTAACTATGCAGCCACGCCCGCTGCCTTCGCCCCCCCTCCACCTGCCTTGCGGCCCGTCCCTCGTGCGCTACCTAGGGGCTGGGTGTGTGGGGTTTCCTGCAGCAGGCGGCGTGTTCCGGTCCCCGATAGGTTTTTCTCCACTTCCTCCTGTGCCATCGGGCTACCGGTTTAAGCGTTGTCCGTTTCGAGTTAAGGTGGCGAGTGGGTGTGTCTCATCGGGTCTGAGGGCTGGGGACGAGTAGGAGGGTGAGTCGCGGCGGTGGTCTATGTGCGATTAAGCGAGTCTACTGGCCATATTGAGCGCTTGTGCTATCGCGGTCAGATTTGTGCCCGGCACTAAGGTGCCTTTGTCGTTGATCGTAAAGACAGGGGCGCAAAGTTCGCACGGGGACTTAAGCTTCGGTTTTCTCCCTTGGGAGGCTTTACTGGTGCGTGCGGTCGAGGTCCTGTCCGGGGGTTCAAGGCCTCTGGCTAGGGTCGTGAATCTGGCAAGGGTCCTCTCAATGACCGGCACGTGGTGGAAGGTGTAGTTGTCGAACTCTACTCTGTAGAAGTCGCTTATTATATATCGCCATGATATAAGGTAGAGGGCTTTGAGGCTGTCCGGCGTCGGTGTACTAGGGTATGCGAATAGCCTATCTTTGATTTTCTGGGCCGTTGTCCTGTTCTTTTCCGGCGTGTACCCTGCCACGGCTTCTATGGCTTGGAATATTTGTTGCGTGGAGGGGCATCTGGCATCTGGCCAGGTGCGTCGAGTTTTCGTGGTGCGTTTCCCGCATAGTCTGCACCTCGTGGTAGGCGCCTGACGAATTGGAATGGCCCATAGGGCCTGAGGGCAATGAGGAAGGAGGCAGACCGGCGGCAGGCGCGGCGGAGGAGACGACTTCGGAGACGCTGACGGGCTGAGGCCCGTCAGCAGAGGAAGGCGGGCAGGCGGGCTTGAACGAGGGCGAGGACGGCGGCGAGAGCGACATCGAGCGAGTGGCGAGAGGCGAGGGTGAGTGTGAGGAGGGCTGTGGTGGCAGGGGCTGGTGAGGCAAGGCGAGTTTGTAGGGTACGAGTGTTACGAGAGCGAGAGCGACGAGAGCGAGAGCGCCGGATGACGACTGACGACAGGACGTCGGATCCAACGATGCTGCGACACCGACTCACGAACACACTAGAATCATTCACCCAAACCAAGCAAAACATGAAATAACCGAGACCCCTCGTCGTGGAATCGGCACTTCCTGAGAATCCCTGTAAAAGCTCTTGGCCCCTCGTGCACATTGAAGAAGTGATTCAAGCACTCCTCGACCGCGGCAATTCCCACGTCGGCTACCGTCTGCCCCTCGGCTCTCTCCATGGCAAAGGCGCCGCGCATCGCCGCGCTCATGGCGCACTGCATCGCCTTTTGCAACCCCAAGCCACGCGGGGTGGAGGAGGGGGGAAACGCGGCCCCCATGACCCTATCAGTTTTACTGATAGTTATTCTCCCTCCGTATTGATTCGGATGTCCGGCGGAGGGTCTTCTTCGTTTTCCTGTAAGTTGGGCTCGTCTGTTGCTTGGCGCTCCTCATCACTCATCACATGTTCTTTATCTTTAAAAAACAACATTTGAAGATTCTGGGCGACACACCTACTAACTCAATCCTCACATGTACTTTATGTTTATGTAGATACCCGGGGGAGGAAGAGGAAGGGGAGCTGGGCAGGGGGCCGGGGGGGGGGGCAAATGGAGGCAAACGACCGCTACATATTTGGATTATGCGTTATGCGCACGTGCAACACTAGCGGAAATCTATTCAAATGCAAAGGTTGCTTTGGCCGTAATTCGAAATACGTAGGAGTATGTATCCTCCTTCGGAGCAGAAACAAAAGAAATCTTCTCGCACAAGTTGAGTCCCCCTCGCCTCACCGGCCGCGCCCTCGCCCGCCTATCCCACCTTCGCATCTGTGCTTTTCTCACCACCCACACACGACAGTGAAGATGGCCGTGCCCTTGATAAGCAGCTTTCAGCAGCTCTCTCCATCGCTCTCCTCTCCATCATGAGCTGACGTGCGGAGTGCGGGGGAGATGGCTCACTCGGCGGTCGACTGCGCAAGTCGACGGCGCAGGAGCTAAGCGCACATTGCGCCATGCCGCCTCTTTCTACCCAGTTAGTGACCGGACGACATGCTCTACGTTCAAGTTGCGGATGTCCTCATACGTCTGTCCCACGCCCACGAAGACGATCGGTTTTCCAGTGGTGTACACAAGTGAGAGAGCGGCACCGACCTACGGTGCCGAAGCATGGCGAGGGGTGACCGAAAAAGGGCGTATGCGGTGAGTGGGCTGAACCGCATTGCACCATTCGCAGTCGCACAACTCGTATCGAAACGTGGGTCCAATAGCCGTCGATAGTTGTTCGCAGGCGGAGCCCTCGGTGCTGCCGCTCATGCCCTCACCTTGTCGTCGATCGTGTCGAACTTAGTTAGCACCAGCCCATCGATGAGCCGAGGCGCGCGGTTGCCGACAGAGTGCTGTACGAGCGCCGCGTTGAACCCGCTCACCTAGCACGCCAGAGGCGAACGGCAGCGCAATCGGCGCGAGCGAGGGGCGCTATGGACAGTGAGAGCAACGGCGGGTGCCCTCTCGATGTGGGAGAGAGGCTCGGAGCGGGCTCCACGAGTACCTGATCTACGGCGTCATTGCCGGCAAGTGCTTCCCCCACAAAGAGAACGAGATCGGGCTGGTTGACGTGGACCAGCTTGGCGAGCGCGCGCATGAGAGGTTCGTTGTCTTGCATGCGCCCCGCTGTGTCCACTAAGACGGCGTCGTAACCCATTGCCTGCCACACGGCCGAGGACGGCGCGCGGTCAGCGAGCACGTGCATCAAGTAGCCCGCCACAGGGCGGCCTACGCGGCGCCGGCAGAGTGCGCGTACACCTGCGCGTGTGCGATGCCGTCGGATGCGATCTGCGCCGCGTCGTTGCCGTAGCCCTTCTGAAAGAGCGGAACGTCGAGCGCCTGAAGTAGCGGGACCGGTGGCGGGTCGGCTAGCAGGGTCCGCGCAACGACCCGGATTGGCCGGGGCGCAACTCAGCTGTGCACCTGCGCGTGGACTCGCAGCTGCTCGACGGCACCGGAGCGGAAGGTGTCGCATGCGCAGAGCATTGGCGTGAGCTTATTGGACTTGATGTAGTACGCCACCTGTGGTGCACACATGGCAAGGGTCAGGAGAACAGCGGGGTTGCCTTGCGCCGCCCATCGAGGAGCTCGAGGGTCGCTCGTGTAACAGGACGGGCAGCATGCCTTTGAGAGTGAGGTCGACTTGCCAACGCCGTTGACACCCACGAAGACGATGACGTAGGGCCTCTTGTTCTGCGCAGGGCAGGGCCATAGGGGCGAGGGGCGGCGGGTTCTAATGAGCCTTGGGCCAGTATGCATGCCTCGCTCACATGTGCGTGCCCCTGAGACGATGGTCCTTGAGGGCCGGGGCTGGATAGGGCGTTGGTTACCTGCTTAGCGGTCTGGATTTCGTGAAGGACGTCGATGCGACGGGACGGCGTCAGGACTCGTTGGAGAGCGTCCGACATCGCCGACTTGACCGTCGAGGTGAGCGATCCAAAAGTGGGCAGCGCCTGCGACACGCGAGAAGGTCGACCCACGGTGAGAGCGCCCCCCCCTGGCGAGTCCGGAATGTGAAGCGGCCATATTTGAGTGCCTCCTGCCGTGGCGCCCTACTGCGGGGCACATCGGGCTGTAGCCGATGACGACGTGGCGCCTCACCTTGCCAACAAGCGACGTCCCGACTGACGCGCAGACTTGGGCGCCAACGTCCTCAGCGACGTTCTTCTCCACCAGCCGAGCCTGATGCGTTAGCAGCCGTGGGCATTCTGGTGAGGGGATCGGAGAGGGTGGAGAGCCGTCCGCGAGGTACCGTGGTGGCGCCCTCAGCGGGTCGTTCATGCAGTGGGTGCATCCAACCCGCCCGTCCAAGTCTGCGCACCTTGAGACGCTCGAGAACGGGCTCCAAATCGGCCTTTGTAAGCGGCGCGCCGCCCACCTGCGGTCGGGCGGCAGACGGCAGGGCGGGGTGAGGCGCGGAAGGTGGGAGGGGGACGATGCTCGGGCGAGCCGCATGTGTCTGTCGCACGCGGCTTGGGTCGTCAGGCGATCACCAGCTTGGAGAGGGCGCCGCCTAGAAACGAGGCATTGGCGTCGGCTGCAGCAGCGGGGCCTCCAAACGAGGCGTTCAGATCAACCTGAGAGGTGCAGATGGCTCGAGTGAGCGGCCGCATGCGGCCGCGCTGCGTCAGGATATGCGCGCTTGAGCTGCATGAGCTTGTGTGTGTGAGGCTGAGGTCGGCCCTCGCACGAGGTGGTGGTATCTCACCTGGCCGCCTTCGTACTTTTTGGCTTCCCGGGGGGCCGCATCCTTGTTGCTGAAGTCGAGCTTGGCAGGAGCCTTCTGGCCATCCCATGAGCGAGCCTCCTTCCCCGCCCCCCTGCCCTCTGAACCCTTGGAGTCCTTGCTGCCCTTGCGGCCCTTGGCGCGAAGCTTGGCCCTGAGTGGGTGGCGAGCATCACGTGGGCAAGATAAGGACTAGCAGCGAAACGCGCCAGCGGGTGCCAGCTCGGCACCGGGCTTGGGGAGGCGATGGAGCGTGCCTGTTGGCGGCAATCTGCGCGGCGGTCAGCACCTCCCCTCCTGCCCCGCCGTCCTCCACTTGCTCGGCGTTCTCCTCCGCTTCCGTGTCCGGCTCGGACTCGGCCGACGAGGCCTTGTGCGCGCCGACTTGAGCGTCCATGGCGACGGCCCCGGTGGCAGCGGCGGCGCTGCCAGTCGCCTTGCGCTGACCGAGCGCCTCCTCGCGCTGCGCCTTGCGAGTGTTCTCGTACTTTTTCGACTCGGCGAACGTGCGCTGCCGGCGGCGAATGAGCCGTGATGAGTGGTGTACGGCAGCGGAAGGCGGCGTCTAGGCAGGCGGGCGACGGCACGGCTTCGCACGCCGCCCGCCGGCGTGGTGGGCGCGCCCGCGGGACGAGGGCGGCCGTGCCGATGGACCTGGCGAGCTTGTGGCCGCCGCACCTGCTTGCGCTGCGCTCGCTTTTCGGCCGCCGCATTCCGCTCCGCAGCATCCAGCATGGCGTCAAATGCGGGCGTGAATTGGGACATGGGGAAGACGCCGTCGCGCTCGTCGGCCGGGACCTGTGCAACGGGGAGGCGGCAGGGGCAAGTGCAAAGGCTGGCACGCGATGAGGCGCCAGGCAGGGCCGCAACGTCGAGCAGATCAGGAGCAGCGAGGAGATGAGCTGAATGCCACGTCACTTGCGCCGGCCAAGACACGCGGGTGGACCGCTCAGTGTGTGGCTCGCACCTGCCGCAGCTGATCGGCCACTCGTGACGCAACGGTCCGCAGGAGCTCTTCCACGTATGGGAGCACGAGTGCGGCCTGGTGCACTGCGGCGACGATCAGGCCGTGTTCGCGCTCCATTGCCCAGCGCACCTGTGCAGCAAAGGGATGCGGGGCCACCTCGGCTCAATCGAATCCTCGCGAGGAGCGAGAGGGCGACGCAAGGGCCCGCAAGCCTCTGCCTTAGGCACAGAGCTGGCAGTGGCCGGGACGAGCAACGTGCTGAACACCGCCTCTTCCGTCGAGGCCTCCACAGCACAACCCGCGGGCGGGCTTAGAACGGCGGGGCGATCACTGCAGCAGGCTCTGTCCATCGGCATGACCCCAAGAAGCACGCCGTGAGGCCACTCGCGTGGAAAGTACACGGCGAGTGGCAGTGGTCCAACCGGGCGCCACGTCCTCGTAGTGGAATGAGCGGCGGCGCACCGTGGTCTTGCCCTCGGAGTAGCTGCCGACGCCGTCGGCGGTGCCACCATACTGAGCCGCGCGCTCCTCCAGCAAGACGTGGTTGAACAGGGCCATCACGATGTCGCCGGCGCTCCCGGGAGCTGGCCCAGGCACGAATGCCTTGTCCCACCGAATCTGCAGAGCGAGGGGCGTCGAGGCTCAGGTCAACTGAGGTGGGATCTGGCAGGCGGCGGCGGCGAGGGGCACGCGGGGGCGACGGGAAGGGAGCGCGGGGCTAGATGCGCCAGACGAGGCAGTGTGGAGGTTCCGAGAGGAGAGATGCAGAGAGGAAGAGGGAGGGAACTCGCCAGGGGCAGGGAGAGCGAAAGAGGGAGAAGCACGGCGGGAGGGCGCCAGCCATGGAGAGGGCGAGAGAGCAGGGGAGAGGGAGGGAGGGAGGGAGAGGGGCCAGCGGAGGAGGAGCGGGGGAGGGAAGGGCCGGAGAAGAGGATGTGAGAGAGACTGAGAAGCAGGAGGGGAGGAGAGAGAGAGAGAAGAGAAGAGAGAGAAGAGAAGAAAGAGAGAGACGAAGGAAGAGAGGGAGAGAGAGGGAGGGAGATGGAGAGAGAGAGACCACACGAGTGAGCGAGCGAGCGAGCGAGAGCGCGCGCGAGAGAGAGAAGGGGAGCGAGCGAGCGAGCGAGCGAGAGAGAGGCGCACCACGCCGTTTGCGGCGGCCACCACCACGCGGTCGAGCATCGTGGGGGAGAGAGAGAGAGAGAGAGAAGAGAGAGAGAGAGAGAGAGAGGGAGAGGGAGAGGGAGAGAGAAGAGAGAGAGAGAGAAGAGAAGAGAAGAGAGAGAGGGAGAGAGAGAGAGTAGCAGCCCGACACCGGCCGGGGAGGCTGAGCTTCCCCCTCTCCCCTCCCCCCCCCCCCCCCCCCCCCTTTTCTCTCTCCCTCCTCTCCCTCTCCATTCTCTCCCCCCCCCCCCCCCCCCCCCCCTCTCCCTCTCCCTTCCCATCCCCCCCTCTCTCTCCCCCCCCGCAGAACTTAGAATGTCATAGGTAGTTCTTTTTACTTGTAGATCGCATCAATCTCCCTTGCACATGGCCAGCCAGAGTTTTCTTGTTGTCTACCACTCCTACTCTACCTACTACTACTTGGCAAGTCCGTAAGTTTTGTTTCTAACCCCCCCACATTTTGTTGTCAAAATTTGAGGGTCGGGCACCTAAATTTCGATCAAAATTTAATATAGTTGTAGGAGTCTTCATAACTCGTAACTTTATCACGCGCGGTAACCTTATCAGAGAGGCCTTGCCGCCCCCAGCCGCCCAGCCAGGGGGGACGAGACCCCCCCTGCCCCCTGCCCCCCCCCCCCTTCCCTTACTTATCTGCCACACCGCCACACCTCCTCCGTCCCCAACTGCGACCACACACCACACACCCACCCCACGGACGACGCGACCCAAACAAGTTCTTAGCCGATGCGACGACCATTGAAACGACTCATCAAAGATGCTTGAAGATGGTCCGAAAGAGCTTGCTTGCTGTTGTGAATCTGCATACATCATCCGTAGCAAAGCAAAGACCCGTTCACAAGACGCCGAGTTGGGAGACATTGCGAAAGCGCAAAGCGCGGCTCCGCCTCTCTCGCTCCTCGCGTGCGGCCTACTCCAAGAGACCCTCCTCCTCCTCCTCCTCCTCTTCCTCCTCCTCCCCCTCCTTCTCCTCCCTCCTCCTCCTCGTCGTCGCCGAGAAAGACAACCGTCTCTCGCCGCCGCTTACGACGAGTGCAGAACCAACGGCGGCAGCGGGCGCAGTAGCAAGCGCAGTAGCAGGCGAGGTGGTCTCTAGGCCCAGGTAGAAATATGCAGTTTTTGTTACCCAAATATGCAGAGAAAATATGCAAAAAATATGCAGCGCGTCACCCAAATATGCAAAAAATATGCAGTACATATTTTACATTTGTAGGCACGAGACATGTGTGAATAGCCAATCAATCAATAGTATGGGAGTATGGGAGTGGAGAGACAGAGAGAGAGTCATATTGAGGTAGGTAGAGGTAGATAGATAGCACACGCACATACACATGCTCACAGAGCAAACTCACGCTTTGCTACTCACTCACGCTCCCGCTGGCGCTGATTGCGATTGAAGCGCAACATCAAAGAGGCGCACACCTGGTGAGAGAAAGAAAGAAAGAGAAAGAAGAAAGAAGACAACAAACATTCACTACAAAAATCTATCCCTGCAGAGGCATGTTCGTGGGTAGCTGCACACGCACATGCTTGTGCCCTTGCACATCCAACTCACCGGGGGGTGGATCCCACAAGACGGTTGCAATAGCCTCCCAACAGCCTATTTGCGAAACATGCGCCTCGAAAGCCGGCAGCAGCTTCTCTTTCTTGCCATCCATGGGCTTGAAGCAGCCCCCACCTACGCCTACTTCATTGAGTATCGCCAGCAGCTCTCCCTCTCCCTTCTTTAGACGAGCCGCATCACCGTCGAGAGCCCACAACCGTGCCGCAGCCGCTCGCGCAGCCACCTTCCTTTGCAATGCTCGTTGCTCCCCGGATGCTTTCCGCATCGCAGCGCGGGCCCGCTTCCCCTCTTTCAGTTCGGCCAACCGTGCATGCTCGTCGCGCCCAGTCCGCCTTCGTTCTCCACACCGACTTGTCGGCGTCGGGGTGGTACCAGCACAGAATGGCCTTAAGGGCGCGCTCCTTCGTGTCCTCCTGCGGAGTCACGCGCCCCCCGCTTGTGTATGATGTGCGAGCGGCTGCTCGACGCCGGGACCGCCCGGCAGGCTCGTCTCCTGCCCCTCCCCCCTCACGAAGAACGTCCGCGGCAGCGTCGTCGATCGCAACGGCGAGGGGAGATGCAGCCGCAGCGCCCCCTGCGTCGCGCGCGCGACGGGGGTGCCTGGGGGACAAAGCTGGGCTTGTGCATGCCCCTGGCTGCGATGCGAGTCCTGGGGCCATAGAGCTGCAGGGGAGGCTGCTGGGGGGGCGAAGAACACGTTGCCAGGGTTCAACGCGCGCTCAGGAATGGAGTGGGCACGGAGTACACAATGTTGCTGACGATCACTGGGCCCCCCATAAGGGTGGGGCCAAACAGGTTCTCGCCGTTGCGCTAGCGCTATGTTCATGCCTCTGATTCTGATCTAGGAGTACTCCCAATGTTGCTGACGATCACTTCAGTGAAGGGGAGGGCAGGCGGAGAGGAGAAAGAGGAGAGAGAGGGAGTAGAGAGGGGAGAGAGAAGGGGGAGAGGAGAGGGGGGGGAGAGAGAGGAGAGGCCCCCCCCCCCCCCCCACCTCTCTCTTCTCTCTTCTCTCTTCTCTCTTCTCTCTCTCTCTCTCTCTTCTCTCTCTCTCTCTTCTCTCTCTCTCTTTCTCTTCTCTCTCTCTTCTCTCTCTCTCTTCTCTCTTCTCTCTTTCTCTTCTCTCTCTCTTCTCTCTCTCTCTCTCTCATCTCTCTTCCCTCTCTCCCCCTCTCTCCCCCTCCCCACACCCCTCTCGCTCTCCCTCCCTCTCCCTCGAGGGGGCGGGGAGAGGAGGGGGGGGGGGAAGAGAGAGAGAGAAAGGGAGGGGGGGGGCGGGGACAGAGAGAGAAAAGAGCGGGGGAGATAAGGGGAAAGGGGAGGGGGGGAGAGAGAGAAGGGGAAGGGGAGGGGAAGAGAGAGAGAAGGGGAAAGGGGAGGGGGATGGGGAGGAGAGAGGAGAGAGATAGAGGAGAGAGGGGCCAAACCCTTTCCTTCTCTCCTCTGCCGGCCCCCGGAGATTGTGCTAGGAATGGGCTAGGGGAGTACGGAGTAATACTTCTCGGCCTGTGTTTATTAATCTTTCCTTTCCTTTCCTTTCCTTTCCTTTCCTTTCCTTTCCTTCTCTCCTCTCTGCCGGCCCCCGGAGATTGTGCTAGGGAATGGGCTAGGGGAGTACGGAGTAATACTTCTCGGCCTGTGTTTATTAATCTTTCCTTTCCTTTCCTCTGCTTTGCTTCTCTCCTCTGCCTGCCCCCCCCGAGATCCGACCTCGCCCCCCCCCCCCCCCCCCCCCTCGCCACGGTTTACTTCCTAACGGAGAGATCCAACCCGCCCCTTCCCCCCCCCTTCTCTCTCTCTCTCTCCCCCTCTCCTCTCTCTCTCCCCCTCTCCTCTCCCCCTTCTTTCTAACCTCTTCCCGGCCTCTCTCTCCACTCTCCTCGCCCCCCTCTCCCCCTCTCCTCTCTCTCTCCCCCTCTCCTCTCCCCCTTCTTTCTAACCCCTCTCCTCCCTCTCTCTCACTCCCTCTCTCTCTCCCTCCCCTTCCCCTTCTCTCTCTCTCTCTTACCCCCCCCCCCCCCCGCCCCCTCGCTTCCTACCAGCAGATCGATCCAGCCCCCCCCCCCCCTCCCTCTCTCTCTCCTCTTCTGTTCTCTCTCTCTCTCTCCCTCTCTCTCTTCTCTCTTCTCTCTTCTCTCTTCTCTCTCTCTCTTCTCTCTCTCTCTCTCCTCTTCTGTTCTCTCTCTCTCTCTCTCTCTCTCTCTCTCTCTCTCCCTCTCTCTTCTCTCTCCCTCTCTCTCTCTCTCTCTCTCCCTCTCTCTCTCTCTCTCTCCCTCTCTCTCTCTCTCTCTCTCTCTTCTCTCTCCCTCTCTCTCTCTCTCTCTCTCTTCTCTCTCTCTCTCTCTCTCTCTCTCTCTCTTCTCTCTCTCTCCTCTTCTCTCTTCCCTCTCTCTCTCTCCCTCTCCTCTCCCCTCTCCCCCCTCCCCCCCCCCCTCTCGCTCTCCCTCCCTCTCCCTCTCTCTCGGATGGCTCACCTGCCTCTCCGGGAGACCCCCCCTCTCTCCCCACCACCCTGGCGCTCCCCCGTCTTCCTCCCCCTCCTCCTTTTCCTCCTCCTCCTCCTCCTCCTCCTCCTCCTCCGGAGAGAGAGAGAGAGAGAAAGAGAACGAGAACGAGAGAGAGAACGAGAGAGAGGAAGAGAACACGAGAGAGAGAGAGAACGAGAGAGCGGGCGAGCCAGCGCAGGGCGTAAGGGGACTTCGCCGGCCCTCGTCGCTCTCCTCGGCCTCCTAGCACGCGTCCTCAGCGCGCTGGGGCTACCGGGAGTGCGTGTGGCCCCCTTCCGCTCTCGCATTCCGTACGGAGGACACAGGCTCTCCTGCGAGTGCGCGGCAGCTCTGGGCGGCCTGGGCGGGCTGCTCCTGATGCTGTTGCTCCTCCTTCTCCACCAGAGCATCGAGGCGCCCTCTCCGCTCGAGGCCGGGCTCGTCGCCAGCCTCTGCGCCGGCCTTCTGCTGCGCTGCCGGCGCTCCGCGATCCTCGGACGCCTCTCCGCCCCGCTCCCCGCGTTTGACTACCAGGTCGCCGGTCACATGGGGCTGTCGAACGAAGGCGGCTCACTGCTGGTGCCCGAGCCGGGACGGATCGCCAAACCCGTCGGACTGGGCTATTTCGCCGGCGAGGACCGGTTCTACCACAAGCTGCAGCGCACGCCCGCCCTCGAGTCCTTTTGTCCTGCGTTCTACGGACACCGCTCCATCTGTGGCCGTACGTTTGTCGTCCTCGAAGACCTCACGCACGGGCTGCGAGAGCCTTGTATCGTGGACATCAAACTTGGCACTACGACGGTAGCACCCGAGGCAGCGTGGTCCAAGCGGATCACTCACCTCGCCAAGGTAAGAACACCGCGATGGTTGGCTCGGCGTCCGCGCCTGCGGACGAGCCATCGGGCGCACGGCACACCCAGGCCGTGCGCACGTACCCCGTGGCTGCCCCACTCGAGCGTTCTCGTTCGGCCCGCGCGCCCGAGTGATAGCAGCCCTGTCCGCGCCGTCTCGCGTGGCGCCGTCCACCCGCTCCTCCCTGCGCGCGGGCGGAGGGAAGGGGGGGGGGGTCGGACGCGCCCGCCGTGGAGACCACGCCGCTCAACTCAGCTCTCTACCCTGCCCCCTCCCGACCAGGACCGCGAGACGACGACTCGCTCCCTGGGTATACGCCTGATCGGCGCAATGCACACGGGGGTGGGTCCCGACGGTCTTCCGCGGCTGAAGCTAGGCAAGCCCTGGGGCAAGGCGGTGCGTCCCTCCGGCTTATCTGCGGCGCTGAGGAAGGTCTTCTCGAACGAGGGCAAGCTGTGCAAGAGGGCGGTCCGACACTTCGTAAGCTCCTCAGCCACCCCCCCGGCGGGACCTTCCCTCCGCTTGCGTCCCGTCCGGCCGCCGCGTCGATGCCCGCTTGGCACCCCGCGCCCCCGTCTTCCGCTGCAACCGGCACGATGGACGCACAATGTCCTCTAGCACCAACTTGCCGCCCGGACGGTCGGATCTCAGGTGTCGCGCTTGGACAACCTGCAAGAAGTGCTCACCGCCGAGCCTCGTTGGCAGCTCGTCTCATCATCCCTGCTCTTCGTATTTGAGCCAGAGGCTGAGCCGGCGCCGCCATGCCGACGTGCGTCATCGGCTGGGTCGCTGAGCACCGGCCTGGCTGAGCCGCCTGCTGCCGCGCCGGCTCCCACCAGTGATGGCGCCGGCGCCAGGGCGGAGGCCAGGACGACAGCCAATATCGCCGCCAATGTGACTGTTGGTGCGCCACGCCAGCCGCGGCCGCCACAGGTGAGAGAATGCTCGTGCGCTGAGCCTTCACGCACAGCCCGCCGATGCGCGTGCGGAGGCGAGCCCCCCTCCGTCCCCTCGGCCTCGCCGCGGCGCTCTTGAGCCGCCAACGACCTGAGTCCCTTCTCGCGCTGCGTCCTGCTCTCGAAGATGCGCATGATCGACTTTGCGCATTCTTATGAGCTGAAGCAGGCGGGCACGCTCGACCATGGCTACCTGTATGGACTGCGGAACCTGCGGCACCAGCTGCAGGTAGGCCATCGCCTCGCCTGTTCTGCCCTGCCCTCCGAGACTCTATTTGCGCTGCACCGGGCTGCTCCTCCCGGCAACCCCCCCGTGCCGACGGCCCAAACCTCGATGGCAGGCTCTGTTGCGCGACGAAATGACAATGTCGACAGACTCGCTGATCTCCGAGGCCATCTCCGTGGACTCACCCGCAAGCACCGCAGCGACGCCCACGCTTCCGACCGCCGCCGCCGCACCAGACACCCTCGGCGGGCCTTGCAGCCGTTCTGGAAGAGGAGGGGCCGCCTTGGGCCGTGGGCGGCGTGCGGCCGCGGCCGGCTTCCTCACAGAGGCATCACTCGGTTCCGCGCACGCGTGCGTCTCTTCCGGCTGCGCGTCGGCCGGCCCGGCCGGTGGCGAGGGCGAGGCTGTGAGCGGTGTCATGGCCGGCAACCCCAGCGCTGCGAGTGGCGTGGATGAGCCTGCAGGCGCGCCGGCGTGCACCTCGCCTAGATGTTGCTCGCGCGACACCCCCGACGTGCCGTACACGTGCCTCGACTCCTCGACGGACAATCCCGATGGGTACGCTGCCCGCTCCCTCGCTACAAGTATGTAGCGCACGCCTACCTCGACTCACCGGGGTCGCTATTCGGATGCTCCATCGCGTGGCACCCCTCGGCCCTACGGCTGATCACGTGCGTCCGCCCTTCCATCTCCGACGTGCAGATGGGACGAAACTGGTGCCGAGGCTGATTCCGACGCCACTGAGGCTGCTGATCCCATCGAGGAAAGCGCGCACTCGCTCGGTGAGCGCCTGCGGAACTCCCGACAGCGTGCTCCTGCGCTTAGCCACCGCTTAGCCGCCCTCGCGTGCATAGGGCTCTAATTCGGTTCTCTCTCCTTCCGCGATCAGGCTCTCGCATTGCTGCTGCGCATGCTCGCCTCGCCGCTGGCGCTGCGGAGGGTCGTGTGAAGCTCCACGACGACGAGTTCTACGAAGGCGAGCATCGCAGCCCTACCCTTGCGGCAGCGCGCTACTGACAGCACCTCCACGAAGCGCGCTTGCGTGCAGAGCCACGCTGCAAAGCCCACAAGACCGCGCTATTCGTCGGAGCCGCTCCCAGCCATCGACCCCAATCCTGAGCCAAGTGATGGCCGCCTTCCCTGCCGGCGATCACCCCGCAGGAGTGGCCTTCACAACGCTTGGCCGGTGGCTCCCCAAATGGTGCGGCGTTTCCTTCCTACTCGTCGACGAAGGCTCGCGACCAGAGTACCTAGCCACATGTGCCAAGGAACACCCATCGCTTGTGAACGCGACGCAGCCTTCCGATGCGCAAGCCGTGCAGGGGCCTGAGGATGGCTCCACCGCCGCCCCGCTAGCCACGCCGTTGCCTGAGACGATTCCATCTAGTGGGCCTGCGTATCGCTCTCGGCTGAGGGCGCACGGCGCGGATCGCATCCAAGGCGCGGCCGCGGCCGCCACACGGCCGAACAGCACGGAGCCCCCACCGCCCACCCTGCAGGTGCTTGCGCCCTCCCACAACGAGGTATGGCAAGCCGGCTTTGTAGGCCACCTCAGGAGTAGGCTGCATGCGGCGTGCGCCCTGGCCGACCGCCTACGACCCCCCCCCCCCCCCCCCCCCCCCTCCCCGAATACGATCGATCGCCCACAGGCCTGCCAGCATCCCATCGAGGTGACTGTGGCCGAGTTGTCACGTCGTGAACTCCGGAAACGGCTCATCCTGCGCTGCCGGTCTACAGAGTTGGACGATTGCGTTCCGCCTACTCTTACGGCGCACAGCCACAGCCGCGCTCCAAGAGAGCATCTCACTTCCGTCGACACAGCTGAGTCGCAAAAGCACAACGTTGCGGATGCATTGCCAAGCTCGCCGCAGCCACCGGTGGTGCTTGCCTTCCGTGTCGCCGATGCGCGCGACGTGATGCCGAGGCATCAGGTCCGCGAGCATCACGCCAACCAACGCGACCGCTTCTCGTCCGCAAGGGCTTGGCAATGGTGGCGAGGTGTTGCCTCACAACCGGTAGCCCCTTACCATCTCTCACCTCAGGTGCGGTTCGCGGGCTGTACAGCGCCGGGCGCGGCGCCCATCGGCGATGACCTCCTCTCCAACTCGGAGGGGCTCTCAAATTTGCTGCGCGGGCCTTTCTTGATGGGCATTGCACCCGATGCCGTCGCACCGACTCTCGACGCGTTCGCCGAGAGGCTCGAGGCACTGGTGCGCGTGCATGGCCAGCGACTCAAGGACCGCAGTGAGGAATAGATGGCGCCATGCCCCGCTGCGCACCCCGGGATCTGCAAGGCGCCAGCCTAGCTGCACGCGCCCTCGCCCAGCCACGCCGGGCGCCACTTACGCCTAGCCCTGTCGCACGTGCATCACAGGCAACCACCATGCGCCGGGGCTACTACTTCCAGTTCGAGGCCTCGTCGCTTATCCTAGCCTATGGGAGAAATCAGCACCCGAAACCGGCCGTCTCTGACCACGCTCACTTTTGGGAGCCCCCCGTGCCTTCGCCGCCGGTGAAGGAGTCAGCTCTTAGACCAAGAGCTCGCGCGGCACCTGCCGCTGTCGCAGCCGTCGCCGCGACGGCCGCCGTCGCCGCGATGGCCGCCGCCGCAATGAGCGCAGCGTCCGCCGCCGCCGCCGCGTTTGCGGCGGCGGTCGGGCTGACTGCATTCTGGTGGAGTACGGCCGTGTCGCCATTCGTTGAGCGCAGCAACTCCCGTCGGAGTCGCCGAGGCAATCGTGCCAAGCGTAGCGTCGAGGATGGGCAAATTAGCGAGCCTGAGGATGTTGGAGGCCCACTGGGCGGCGGGCCCGAGACGGGAGTGGGTGTCCCTAGGCTGCTTGTCTGCCTCGCCAATGTGGAGAAGCCGGTATGTGCTGCCGCCGCTAGCGATGGCTTGACGCCGTGTCGAGCGCTTGTGGAGCGAGGCTGGCTCCGGCACCCTGTGGAGAGGCCTTTCGTCAAGCACTCAGGCAACGCTGCCCTACTCTCTTGCGCTCAGGTGATGACTCGAGCAAAATCGCACCATCCTGGCTTTGTCGGAGCGATCGATCGTCTAGCGGTGAGCTCTCCACGCGTCCCTTATGCTACCCCCTAATTCTGAGTCTGTTGCTCACCCGGCAATTCAGACGTGGCCCCTTGTCGTCATTGCTCTTGCCCTCTGTTCATGCGTGGTGTGGCTTGTATCGAGGTGCCCCCCTGATTGCCGTCACGTTGTGTAGGTGGCAATCCGCTCCATCGCCAAAGAGGCAGCCACGATGACCACGCCTGCCGACTGAAGGGTCGCGCTTGCGCATTGCTTTCGTCAGGGTGTATTTACAATGCCATCGATTTTCCCCAACATGCTTGATGCGAAGGCACGCAGTGTCGGCTATTTCCAGGGCTTCAGATGAGGGCCCAGCCGTATACATCTTGGGCGTACCTCCCTGGCGTCCGATAATCTGCAGGTTACTCAGGTGGTGACCTTCAGCGTTTGGGCACGAGCGTGCTCTACATCCTGGTGGCGACGAGGAAAATTAGAAACAATCCTCGTTCCTCGTTGCGATGACCAGATTTTGGTGGTACTCTCTACTGACGGGATGGATTCTCTTTCGTTCGCGTTGATTCACACGACTCGCGCACGATCGCACGTGGAACGTTGTTTTTGGAAAAAAAAGTTTTTTTTTGCGCTTGCTGTTGGTATTTCAGTGCGTGGGCTCAATGGTTGCAATGGATGCCTTCAGCTTGGAAGTGGGTGGCTTTCCTCGAATTGGAGAATAGTGGAGTGAACGGTCATCTTATATAGTGGTGCTACTATTATTATGTGCACACAATGGTTACGCCCGTGGGGAACACGCAATATAGACCGACTGAAAAAATCGTCATGGTCCCGTTTGCTTTAGCTTGCTAGGCGAGGCTGGGTGTAGGTGTAGCGTGACGAATTGGAAGTTGCCGCACACCCACTAAGTAGGTCACATGACCTACTTAGTGGGTGTGTGGCAACTTCCAACTCATGCGACCTACTAAGTAGTGCACATGACACATGACACGTGCCACATGAGACATGAGACATGAATGAGACCTGAGCCAAGCACCCGAACCCCGGAAATCGAAGAACAAGGAATAACGACGGGCGGAACGGGGGGCGAGCAGCAGAAAGCAGGAGGGAGAGGAAGGGATAAGGGCGATGGCAGTAGGATTCCAGGAGCGGATAGTTCGTGGGAGCTGTAATTAAGCATCTTCAAAAAGCAAAAAAAAAGCAATCAACGTTAACTTTCCTCGCCTCGCCATCGTCGCAGGTCCGGAGGATTCTCATAAGAAGAAAAAAAGGCGACGGGCAATGGGTGGAAGCATAGGGGCAAATGAAAGCACAGTACGACGATGGAAGAGACACTCTGAGAGGAGTACGCAACGGGGGATACAGAAAGGGCGACGACGAGTGGATAGACTGGCGGCCCACATCAGGCTGAGGCACGCGCGACGCAATACATATTAGCAGACAGCGATGGACAAACACACTGAGCAAAGGGGAAGGACCGCTGACGAGGGTGACGGGCCACATAGCCATAGTCTTGTTCACGACCGCCCCCGTGAAGCCTGGGTGCTCCCAAGGGCACGGGTCAAACGGCGGGCGCAAAGACCCGAGCTAACCCCTTGAAACGGCGCAGATCATGTAGAGACGACGTGCCAAGTGTAGGACGCTGAAGGCGTCCACCCTGAAGAAGCGGAGCTACTGCGAGCGCGGAGATCAATGAAAACGACGGGGGCGATATGAAGACATCCGTTGTCTCGGGTGTTGACCGGCGAGGCGTCGAGCTGCCGTGGAGGAGATGCGTGAGCAAAGCCAGTGCCGGTCATCATGCATGGTGCAAGCTGTGGTGGCCAATGAGAGGCAACCACGGCGGGCGCCTCGCGCCGCTGTCGGGCGGTGCGCCATGGGGCCGCTGTGGGCCGGTTGCCGTCGTTTCAGAGCCCGCTTGCCGCCCCTCCTTAACGTACTGCGAGGGAAAATGCGAGGGAGGGGCGAAAGGGCGACGACGGCGCGGTCCGCAGGGTTTAGAACACCGCCACTTTACCGTGAGGGGCAATCGACGGCTTTGTGACCTGGCTGGCCGCAGTTGTAGCACGACTGCAGTGAGGGCGCGGCATCACAAAGGACTGGTCAGAAAAAAATCGGCGACATGGAATAGAGGCGCCCACACAGGCTTATTCAGGCCGTGATCCGCGCAGGTGGATGCGAGAAGCTGGGGGCTGTGAATAACGCTGCTCACCATGTTGCCCGGTGGCAGGTCGCAGTTCGCCGAGAGGTGGCCCGGTTTGCCGCAGTTGAAGCACCGACGGCCGGCGAGGCCACCGGAGCGACGGCCACCGCCGCCGCCGGCTGGTGCGTCACCGTCGGCGCCCTTATTTGGGCAGTCGCGGCCTGCGAGAACCAATGGTCAGGCCATGCGGCGTGTCAACCAGAGCGAGCCGCCTACCAGACGAACGGAGGACGGGCAGGCGGGGCGTATCCCGTAGGGCACGCCGCGGAGGGCGTGCTCCATACCGATGTGGCCGACTTCACCGCAGATCCGGCATTCGCGCGTCTCCTTCTGTTGCGGCTTCTGCGGGCAGTTACGAGCGATGTGCCCAATCTCGCCGCACGTGCGGCAAGTGCGTGGGTTCCTGCGCCCGAGGAGAGTCACGCGGTAGGCAGGTGAGGGCGATCCGCAAGCAGAAATGGCATGGCGGCCTTATGGACTCTCGGTGGGGACATGCAGAAGAGCGAACCGGGCTGGCACACCCCATCGCGCAAACGGATGGTGGCGTCGCGCGTGCAGGGTCGCTTCGAGGGCAGAAAGAGGCGGCAGTGCGCACTGAATGTTGGCGTCATCGATGATTTGGACGGAAGCCATTCGATAGTCAGCCTATAAGGGGGTTAAAGGGGCCAAGGGGTGGGGGGGGGGGGGATTGGGGGGGCTTGCAAGGGGTTCGTGCGCGATGGGGATCGAGGTGGAGATGGGAAGGTGTGGATGGGGAGGGCGCTGCGCGGCTCTGTGCTGAGGGAGTGGGAGAGAGGGAGAGGGGGGGTGGGTGTGGGTGGGTGGGTGGGAGGGGGGGGGGGGGGGGGCGGAGGGGGAGGGGGAGGGCAGAGGAATTCCCCTCCTCCCTCCCCTGTGGGGGGGGGAAGGGGGAGGGAGGGAGGGAGGGAGGGAGGGAGAGGAAGAGAGAGAGGGAGGCACAGAGAGAGGGAGAGAGGGAGGGAGGAGAGGGAGACGGAGAGGGAGGGAGAGGGAGGGAGGGAGGGAGGGAGGGAGGGAGGGAGAGGGAGAGAGAGAAGGGCAAGGCGCTCATCACCGAGAGGCCGAAGAGAGCGGGGGACGGGGAGGAGGGCGAGAAGAGAAGAGGGAGGGAGAGAGCGAGAGAGAGAGAGAGAACGCGGGGGAAAGAGAGAAGAGAGAGACAAGAGTGGAGGAGAGAGGGGGGAGAGAGAGGGCGGGGGGTGAGACAGAGGAGAGAGAGAGGGAGATGCCGAGAGAGAGAGAAAGAAACGAGCGAGAGAGAGAAAAGAGAGAGAGGGCCCCTTAGGGGGAAGGGGGAGGGGTGGGGGGGAGGAGAAGAGGGAGAAACAGGGGGGGGGGGGGGGCACGGGGCTTCGGCGTAGAAGTTAAAGAGAGCCGCCGCCTCGCGGCCGACGACCGGTAGCCATCTCGGCGGAGTTTTCTTGTTGTGATTGGTATAACCTTAGTGCTGCGGGACCGTAGCCCTTCGACGGCCACGGAGCCCCTCCCCCGCGATGGGGTGTGTGCGCGGTTGGCGCATGGCTCGTCCGGTGGAGGTGGCTAGGGATGCTAGCTAACAAGATGTCATATGCATATGACGCTATAAGTTCTTACGTGGTACCCCCGCCGAGAGGTCACCGCAATCTCCATGACACCAGCGCGCGCGTCGACGCTCAAGGGTGCAACACATCATCGAATGGACTCGACGAATTCGATGAAAATCTTTCCTTCGAATTTGTGGCTGCCGAGCGCGCAACACGTTCCCACAACAGGTGGGACCTGGACAATATGGTCAGTCTACACAAATTCTTCAGAGCTTCAGTGGTGGCGTGGTGGCCGATGCCAGATCCGCAAGCATTCACCAGTTCCAGTTCAAGGGTGGGAAGGACACTTTACACTTTACCACATCGAATCACTCCAAGCACCCCTCAGCTCTTACTTCTACGACTGTGGGGGTTGTGCGACGAAAGCAACGACCATCCGCTCTGCACCACGGCGCCGGGCTGTCGCATTCGCGAGCCTCTGCAGGCTATTTCGCTATTTTCCGCTCTACCGTTATAACCGCGATGGTAAATCATCAATCTTCGTTCTTATGTCTATCTCTACGTCTACGACGTCTCCACGCTTCTATCAATCACTACACTTCATTCAATGTTGGTCTACCATTATACCCACGTGGCCAAGCAGCTTCTACAGGCTTCTTTCTACTCGGAATATGAATAATATGCTCTAGCTCTGGACTGATCACCCAGGCATGGAGATCAAGGGAGTAGTAAGCACGTGTCGATGAAGACCAAGGAAGTAGCGAGCATCTTGCTTGCTAAAGTACACCCTCAAGAACCTCAAGCATCTAGACTCTGTAAGTCTAACACCTCTGTAAGCTTCTAGACTTTTTAAGTCTACCAGCTACTCCATGGCTAAGCTACGAAAAGCTATAGGTAAAGTGCACGCCGCTGTGCTCGCGTTGAGACGCTATTCGCCGATGAATCTTGTAGGATCTTCACTAAGCATGGATGAATCCCTTTCGCGCCTTTTCTGTGTGCAATCCTTCTCTAGGACGACGAGACGACGAGTTCTCTTCTGGCCAATTGGTTCCTTCTTTGCTCTCACTGTTGACCCACCGTGGCATTCGCTCCCGTGTTTATTACGTGTTGCCCTTGTTTATGTTAGAAAGTGGTGTGGCGTGTCTTCGTACGCACCCAGCAACCGTCGCAGCGCTCTGCGATCGAAGCCATGCCGTGACCCCTCGTACCCTTGAGCCCCTACTGAGTTGTGTGTGGTCTCTCGCTAGAAATCACCCACTAGAGATTGATTCAATCTGTTCCTATGGACCCACCACCGCCCTCTGCACCGCCAAATCCGCCCTCGCCGCCGCGCGCGGACCCCGTCACCACTGCACCCGTGCCCAAGCCTTCCCAAGTATCTTCACCCGCTACCCAAGTTGATAGGCCGCCTACGGACGCGTGGGTTGCCAAGGATGGAGTCTCAGGAGCCTTACCCGGATCCTGGGAACAGTCCATCTCCACACGGGCAGGGGCAGGATGATCCTCGTCGAATCCCCCCGGACGCCATCAATCACTCGGAAAGGAAGGTCATCCCGGGCCGGCATGGTCTCCACAACTCGCTCAACACGAGCAGGAAGACTGCCATTGCTAGCCCGGTCACTCACTAGGGGGGTGCGGAGGGCGAAATCGGTAATGGGCAAATAGAGGCCTAAATAAGCTTTCTATAGGTTCTGGTATGAGAGATCAGCAAAAAAAATGGGGGGTCCGCCGGCAAAATTTTCGAAAAATGGCCAATTTTAAGCCTCCGAAGACCAAGCGCTAAAAAGTATTCGGGCCCCCCTCCGGTATATTTTTACTGATGCCCTTCATGCAAGGCATGCACAACTAGTGACGGAGCCATAAGCTCTACCAGCTCATACCCTCCACGAAATGTGCTTCTCTACACATTATATGATCATCGACACAGATTGCGATTGACATCGATATGTACATGAGTATCACTACTAACAGCCGTTCACGAAACGCTACAATTGTTGAGACGAGAAGCCCCAACTTTGCACCAAAACTGGGCGGGCTGCCGGCGTTTTGGTGTTGATCCAGTTGCACTGGGTGGCACACCAAGCACCATATTTGCAAATGCCGCCCTTGCAGCTACGCCAATCGCCGCAGCCGGCCGCGTGCACCGCGCCGAAATCGGCCACGCCCCCGGCTTCAACGCTACCGTCCCGGTGCCATGATACGCGCGAGTGCCCAACTTTGAGCCGGTACCGAGCGCGCTGGCGGCGCTTTGGTGTTGATCCAGTTGCACTGGGTGGCACACCAAGCACCATATTCACAAATGCCGCCCTTGCAGCTACGCCAATCGCCGCAGCCGGCCGCGTGCACCGCGCCGAAATCGGCCACGCCCCCGGCTTCAACGCTACCGTCCCGGTGCCGTGATACGCGCGAGTGCCCAACTTTGAGCCGGCACCGAGCGCGCTGGCGGCGCTTTGGTGTTGATCCAGTTGCACTGGGTGGCACACCAGGCACCATATTCACAAATGCCGCCCTTGCAGCTACGCCAATCGCCGCAGCCGGCCGCGTGCACCGCGCCGAAATCGGCCACGCCCCCGGCTTCAACGCTACCGTCCCGGTGCCGTGATACGCGCGAGTGCCCAACTTTGAGCCGGCACCGAGCGCGCTGGCGGCGTTTTGGTGTTGATCCAGTTGCACTGGGTGGCACACCAGGCACCATATTCACAAATGCCGCCCTTGCAGCTACGCCAATCGCCGCAGCCGGCCGCGTGCACCGCGCCGAAATCGGCCACGCCCCCGGCTTCAACGCTACCGTCCCGGTGCCGTGATACGCGCGAGTGCCCAACTTTGAGCCGGCACCGAGCGCGCTGGCGGCGTTTTGGTGTTGATCCAGTTGCACTGGGTGGCACACCAAGCACCATATTCACAAATGCCGCCCTTGCAGCCACGCCAATCGTCGCCCCCGCCCGCGCGCATCGCGCCATAGTCGGCCGTGTGTGGCGCCGACGACCACGCTAACGTCACCTGGCCGAACGGGCCGAGTGCCCAACTTTCGACCGCGACCGGGCGCGCTGCCGACGCTTTCTCGGTCTTGCACTGGGATAGAATGGCTCATCAGACACCATATCCGAATATGCCGCCCTAGCAGCAACACCAATCGTCGCCCCCGCCCGCGCGCATCGCGCCATAGTCGGCCGTGTGTGGCGCCGACGACCACGCCAACGTCACCGGGCCGAACGGGCCGAGTGCCCGACTTTCGACCGCGACCGGGCGCGCTGCCGGCGCTTTCTTGGTCTCCCACTGGGATAGAATGGCTTGCCAGGCACCATATCCGAATATGCCGCCCTAGCAGCCACGCCAATCGCCCCCGCCGCCCGCGCGCATTGCATCATAGTCGGCGGTGCGTGGCGCCGAAAACTACGCCAACTTTACCTGGCCAAACGGGCCGAGTGCCCGACTTTCGACCGCGACCGGGCGCGCTGCCGGCGCTTTCTCGGTCTTGCACTGGGATAGAATGGCTCATCAGACACCATATCCGAATATGCCGCCCTAGCAGCAACACCAATCGCCGCCCCCGCCCGCGCGCATCGCGCCATAGTCGGCCGTGTGTGGCGCCGACGACCACGCCAACGTCACCGGGCCGAACGGGCCGAGTGCCCGACTTTCGACGGCGACCGGGCGCGCTGCCGGCGCTTTCTTGGTCTCCCACTGGGATAGAATGGCTTGCCAGGCACCATATCCGAATATGCCGCCCTAGCAGCCACGCCAATCGCCCCCGCCGCCCGCGCGCATTGCATCATAGTCGGCGGTGCGTGGCGCCGAAAACTACGCCAACGTTACCTGGCCAAACGGGCCGAGTGCCCGACTTTCGACCGCGACCGGGCGCGCTGCCGGCGCTTTCTCGGTCTTGTACTGGGATAGAATGGCTCATCAGACACCATATCCGAATATGCCGCCCTAGCAGCAACACCAATCGCCGCCCCCGCCCGCGCGCATCGCGCCATAGTCGGCCGTGTGTGACGCCGACGACCACGCCAACGTCACCGGGCCGAACGGGCCGAGTGCCCGACTTTCGACCGCGACCGGGCGCGCTGCCGGCGTTTTCTTGGTCTCCCACTGGGATAGAATGGCTTGCCAGACACCAAATCCGAATATGCCGCCCTAGCAGCCACGCCAATCGCCCCCGCCGCCCGCGCGCATTGCATCATAGTCGGCGGTGCGTGGCGCCGAAAACTACGCCAACGTTACCTGGCCAAACGGGCCGAGTGCCTGACTTTCGACCGCGACCGGGCGCGCTGCCGGCGCTTTCTCGGTCTTGCACTGGGATAGATTGGCTTACCAGACACCATATCCGAATATGCCGCCCTAGCAGCCACGCCAATCGCCCCTGCCGCCCGCGCGAATTGCATCATAGTCGGCGGTGCGTGGCGCCGATAACTATGCCAACGTTACCTGGCCAAACGGGCCGAGTGCCCGACTTTCGACCGCGACCGGGCGCGCTGCCGACGCTTTCTCGGTCTTGCACTGGGATAGATTGGCTCATCAGACACCATATCCGAATATGCCGCCCTAGCAGCAACACCAATCGCCGCCCCCGCCCGCGCGCATCGCGCCATAGTCGGCCGTGTGTGGCGCCGACGACCACGCCAACGTCACCGGGCCGAACGGGCCGAGTGCCCGACTTTCGACCGCGACCGGGCGCGCTGCCGGCGCCTTCTCGGCCATCCACTAAGATAGAATGACACAACAGGCATTACTTGCAAAGATGCCGCCCTAGCAGCCACGCCAATCGCCGCCGCCGGCCGCACACATCGCGTCGAAGTTGGCCCTGCGCAACATCGACAACAAGACCAAGGGGGCCGAATGGGCCAGAGTGCCCAACTTTCGCACGCGACTGCGCTTGCCGCTGGCGCTCTCTTGCCCCTCAGCTTGCTTAGGGCGATCTAAATCTCATCACATGAAATGGTTCCGCCCCAGGAGCCAAATCCATGTACCTAGCGGCCACGGCGCACGCCTTTGCGGTGAAGGCGGAGGTGAGAGGTGAACACGCCACACACTAGCTCTCAAAATTTCGGATCAACGGTGGGCGCGAACGCGTGGGGCCGGGCCAGGAGGCTTTGAGGGTTACAAGCAGGCCCTGAACGGGCCGGTCGCGACCAGCCCGTCGCGCCGCACGGCCACATGAGGAGCTGCACCTCCAGGCGTCCAAGCGAGCGCTTCTCGACGTCAATCGGGCCGTGGCCCTGGGCGTCGGGCCGGATCGAATCGAGGCATTCCTGCGGTGCGAGGGGCCAGGACGGGTTAGTACGAGTGTGTGCGACCCTCAAGAACCAGCGTGCGACCTACTAGTCACCCCCCACCCTGCTCGCGAGAGCTCTGGGCTCTGCATGGCCACCACCTCCAGGCCATTCTTCGGCCGATCGCGGGCGATCGGACGTCGCGGAAGCTCCGCGTTTTTTAGAGTGATGCGCCCTACATTCACTACTCTGATTCCCTCCCGTGAGCGCCCGCCTGAATCTCCCAAAATAGCCCGCCACGCGCGGGGGAAGGGAGGGGGGTCCCTCACCGACGCCATTGCCCTTCGTGGGGCGGGAGGGGGTCGTTCGGAGGGGGAGGGAGTTGGCGGGGCAGGTAGGGGGGGACCCTAAGGAATCCTTGGACACCCAGGGGAGGTGGGAAATAGTGGTTAAAATGAGTGAGTGACCGGGCTACCATTGCTATGGGGAAGATTGAAGATGCGATCTCGACGGTTCGAGATACGATCTCCCCCTCACATAACACATAACTGCCCATCTCCGTCGCATTCGCGAATCGACACTCGTTAGGCTTCGCTCTTCTCTCTTCTCTTCGTCGTTCGGCATTTATCGTTATAATTCTTTGCTTTCTCTCGTTCTCGGCCAAAAGCTTCGCTTGGATGCATGGTGCATGGGATCTTGGGTCTTGGGTTGTGGTTGTGGAGCACGCTCTCTCTTTCTGTCTATTCTCGGCAAGTTCCCGCAGGTATTTTACAGTGGTAATGATAATCCCAGGTGGGAAATAGTGGTTCAAAAGAGCAAAAGAGTGAGTGACCGGGCTAATTTAATGTTTAATGAGCTAATTTCAAGTTCGTCAAAGCCGGGCCCCCGAGGAGCTAGCCGCTGGGCGTATTCTATTTTAAAAAGCTCAGCTTAGGTCCCTTTTAACCCTATGGAAGTGGGTGTCGGTTGAACAGAGGAGAGAGAGGAGAGGAGAGGAAGTGGGGGAGAAGCAAGAGAAGAGCAGCAGAGGCCAGCGGAGTATTCTCCTTCTACCGGGTTTATGTGATGAAACGTGAGGGGGGTGGAGTCGCAAAAGAGAGAGGAGGCGCGGGGCGGACAAAGCGATTTCACGGACTCTCTCCCTGGTGTGAAGAGGGGCGAAAATTCTGTTAGGAGAGGAAAAGAAATGAATTCTTGAGAAGTGTGAAAGCGGGAGAAGGAAGAGAGGCGGTTTGGACGAGAAGAGAGAGAGAGAGAGAGAGAGAGAGTGAAATGTGGCGGGTGGGATAGGAAAGAGAGCAACGGAAGAGAGAAGAGAAGACACTGTGGAGAGAGAGAGGGGCGCGATGGAAATGAGAAGAGAGTGAGAGACGGAGAGAGAGAAAAGACGCAGGGAGAGCGCCGACAGAGAAGTGAGAGAAAAGCCATATTACAATAGTGGAGACGGAGAGACAGGAAGAGAAAGGAGAGAGAGAGAGGGGGGGAGAGAAGAGAGAGAGAGTGAAGAGAAGAGAGAGAGAGAGAGAGAGAGAGAGGGAGGGAGGGAGGGAGGGAGAGAGAGAGATGGCGGAGGCCCTGCTGTTGGAGACTCTCTCCCTGGTTCTCAAGCTGAAGCCGGAGACATGGAGGGCGGCGCTCGAGGACGAGGAGGAAGGGTGGGCGGTGAAGGACTTCCTGCAGAGGCCAGAAGCACAGGTGGGGACGGAGAGAGAAAGAGAGAGGAGAGAAGAGAGAGAGGGAGGGAGAGGGAGAGGGAGTGGGAGAGGGAGAGAGGGAGGGAAAGGTGAAAGAGAGGGAGAGCGAGAGGGAGAGGGAGGAAGGGGAGGGAGGGGAGGGCAGGGAGGGGTAGCCCTTGGGGAGGGGAGGGAAGGTGGGGGGTGGCGGGGGGGCAGGGAAAGAGGGAGAGGGGGAGAGGGAGAGGATGGGAGAGAGGCTAAGTGAGGGGGGGTGGGGCGATGCGGCAGGGGCACGGAGAGGAAGAAACAGGGAGAGGGGTGGTGGTGAGGCATGTAGGAACTGATGGCGGGAGAGGAGAGACAACTGTCCGTAGAGGCACATCTACACAAATGGGGAAGGGTGGGCCTTGCGGGGAGAAGGGAAGGGAGGCTATGCAGTGATCGGTCTTCTGCAGCGGCCCCATGATTTTAGCGGAGAGGGTGGAATGCTCGCACTAGAACTCTCCAGTCAGCGGCATACCTGCACGTGTACCCACGATCTGTGGTCGTGGTCCACGCCTAAGCTGAGGTGGGACAATTCTCGTGCGAACCACTGCGTGCACGATGCTCCAACAGTGCCCTGTAAAGGGGGCGGGCGAGAGCACGAGAGCTGCCAACGCCCATGTGCAAGCACGTTGGAGCTACTAGACACCAAGAGGGGGAAGGGAGATCGGTTGGCCTGTGTGTGCGGCGGGTCTGTCACCGGGGCCGGCCCTGTAGGTGATCCCGCTCAACCGTCCGGCGTTGGGGGACGTGGGCGACCAGAAGGGTGGCCCAGGCGCCGATGGAAGGCGTAGTGAGAGGGGTGGCCGTGGTGGCCGGCCTGTAGCAGCACGGCCGCACTTGTATGAGCTTGAGGGTGGGGCCAAGGGGTAGGCCAGAGGGCTCGGAGACGATGGTGGGGCCTCCAATGCTTGCAAGTGCGAGGCGAGCGCCGGGTGTGCGGGCTTTGAGACGCTTCCCCCGCATCACGCGTGCTACCGTTTACCGCGCGTCCTTCCCCCGCCCACTCATTGCAGCGGCTCTTCGTGGGGCTCGGCTCGGATGGTGAGCTCTGCTGCCGTTCTTTGCCACCGACCGGCTGGACCAATAGAATAGTCTACTTCCTCAAGCTGAGGAAAGTGCTCCTCACCGAGGTCAACGTGTGTGAGCCTGCGGCCCTGCCCGCCTTGGCGAAAGCCCCCCTCCCCCCCTCTCCGTTGGCGCGCGCTGCCCATTCCCCCCCCCGCCCCGCCGCCCTATTCGCTTGCGACACGCCGGGCGCCGACATCGCCCTTCACGCGCGCCCGTGTCCGGAGTCTTTCAACACCCCACTCCCTCGTGTTGACGCTATGCGAGCCCACCTTGTGACCGAGCGCTCTTCCTGTACCAGTTTTTTGACGAGGTGGTGTGTGGCGACCTCAACGGTGGCGTCGGTGGCGCGGGACCGCTCGAGCAGCTACAACGTGTTGCTGCAGACATCTCGTTACCAATCATCTCGTCGGCCGCGAGCCGCGGCGCTTGGCCCGAGCCAATCGCCAAGAATGTCACTGACGCGATGGGCAAGCTCATTTCTGCTACCTGTGTCGCCGTCGGCCAGGTGCTGTTGAGGCTGCGCCGCCCGCGCCGCTTGCGCACACTCTCTGAGTGCACGCCCACCACTCACCACAGGTACACGGCAGAACACGGCTGCCCGTCCCGCCCCCAGCCGACACAGTCAGCGGGGCAGGTTGGGCTCCGCGCGAACGCATCCAGGCACTAGAGCTTGCGGTCGCAAGCTGGACACGACAAATCAAGGCGATACTCAAGACGGACCCCGAGGCGACAGCCGGCTGGTGCGCCACGCTCTCACGTGCGCCCACGGCGCTCTGCTCTGTGCTCGCTCGCGCACCAGCAGCACACTCAGCCCGGCCTGTTGCACACCGGCCTCTGCTGCAGCTCGACACTGCCGGGCGCGATGACGGAGGTGGACTTTTGGGGGCAGCGCACATCCAACCTTACCGCAATTCTGAAGCAGCTTCACGATGACAACGTCAAGCGCGCCCTCAAGGCACTCGATCTGGCGAGGAGTGCCGCGTTACCGCCATTTACGCGGCTGACCAAAGAGGTGAGCTCCTCCACCCTCTGCACTCCTTCCATTCCCGTGTTTCACACAACGCCGCCGCAAGCGCTCCCCCCCCCACCGCCGCTGACCCGACCGCCGAATCCCCCGTCCATCTCGGAGGTCGCCGCCGCGGCTGCCGAGGCGCGAAGCAACTCCTCCTTCCTCGCCGCCCTCGAACCGCACCTCCTCGCCTTTCGCGACGCCTCTACGCTGCGCCGGCTGCAAGAGTCCGTCCGGCCAATCTTTCACACGTTGCTTCTGTTGTGGAGGCACTCACCTCATTACAACACGCCGACCAGACTGGCGGTGCGCTCCCTCACGCCACGCTGTGCTTCGAAAGCAACGCGCTCCTTCTCGTCCAACGCGACGTGCTGCGTCGTACCGCGCCAACCGCACCGAGGTGGTAAGAATGCGCTCACCCGCACACCTGCCCACCACGCTGCCTCCACTAGGTGCTCGTGCGAACGCTCTGCAACGAGCTTGTCTTCAAGGCACGGCACCACCTGGACTCGTCGACGCTCTTTGCAATCGAGCCCCTGCAGGCGGTGGAAAAGCTGCTGGCAGCGCTCAAGGCATGTGGCCGCCATCCTGTTTACCTGGCAGGCCGTGCGCGCGCAACCTATGCGGACGCTCTGATCGCGCAGCTGCACGCGACGCAGGTGTGCGGCACCTTCAAGTCGACATACTTCGACTACAAGTCAAAGACTGCGCTCGAGTGCCCCCAGAACCCGTGGAAGGTCCAGAACAGCCTGCTCTTCGCGCACCTCGACGCCTTCCTCGAGCGATCCCACGACGTGCTCAGCATGTTCCGCATCTTCGCGCAATTCGGTACTCGACGCGCGACGCCGCCAATGCGCTTGCTAGCTACACCGGCCGCGCTGCCCGCCTGCTGAGCACGCCGCTCCGTGCGCTCGCGCTCTCTTAGATAAGCTGGACAAGATCGAGCTAGGCGGGCGCAGGGGACGCGCCCTCTCAGCCTCCGTCTTCCAGATCCATGCGGACTACCGCGCCGTCGTCGAGTCCTTCAACGGGCGGGACTACGACGTGCTCGACCCCGAGGTAGTCATGCGCCCACGCGGTTGATTTCAACACGGGAGCCAGCCGAACATTGGGGCGCTGTGCGCCGGCCAATGCGCGCGTTCAACTCCTCACGCGGCCCACGGCCGCTCCGCCCGACCGCAGGTCAAGACGTTCGATGAGGACTTCTACGCTCTACGCGTCCATGTGAAAGAGTTCGAACGGAGGCTTGGGGACGTGTTGCAACAGGGCTTTGACGACAGCGAGACGGACTTTGCTGCCTTTCGCCTCATGGAGGCCTTCGAGGGCATTCTCGAGCGAGAGTATTTGCAGGTGCGTACGTGCGGGGAACTGAGTGCGGCAGGTGAACCCCGTGGGGATGTGAGCTCTTGACTCACGGAGTCGCGTGGTCTGGCAGGCCGACCTGGAAAAACGACACGTCGCTCTTCTCCGCTCCTTCCTCGAGGATCTCCATGTCGTCGAGGACCATTTCCATAGCGAGTGCTCCGTGTCGTCGCGTGGCTCGTATTTAGAGCGCGAGGGGCCGCCGGTGTATTACAACATGCCCCCCATCAGCGGCGCCGTCGCCTGGTGCCGAGCACTGCTCGATAGGCTGGAATTGCAGATGCAAAGGCTCGAACTCACCATGCGGCTCATGCTTGACACTGACGAGGTCCGTCGCGTGCCCTCTGGCGAGGCACATGTACGTGCCTGGACTACGCCGCGCTGACGCCGCCGCCTTGCATTGCCAGGCGAAGGACGTGAGCAAGATGTTTTCCGCACTCACCTCCACCATACGCGCCTTTGAGGCGGAGCGCTTCTCGATGTGGGACCCTGCTGCAGTGGGCGAAGCCCAGCATAAACTTCGGCAGCCGTTGCTCGTGCGAGAAGAGGAAACGGGCCGTGTCTCCGTAAACTTCGACGCTGAGCTCGTCGAGCTGCTGCGCGAGGTGAAGTATCTGTCCCAGCTCGGCAAGGAACTACCGGAGGTGCGGCGCTCGGCACCTCTTTGCGTGGGCCGCTGCCGCTGCACTGCTCAGCCACGCGGCCACGCGGCCACGCGGCCTCGAGCCGTAGCCGTCGCCTAATAGCTGGCACACGGTCTGCTGGTATCCACCTTCTTCCCCGCGCTAGCGTAGGAGGCTGACGAGCTGTGCCAGAGCGCAGAGACGTTGCGCGTACAGCGTGGCAACCTCGAGCTCGTCGTGGGCAAATACAATGCCATCCTTGGCATGATGCTGGAAGTGGAGGCGGCCCTCCTCGCGCCACACATCGCCACGATCGACGCTGCGCTCTGCCGAGGCATGGCACCCGACGACAAGTCGCTACACAAAGGCGGTGAGAACGGCATGAACCTGACGTGGCGCTCCTTGTCCATCGACGATTTTGTGGCCGAGGCAGGCGTGCTGGTCGAGGAGGCATATACTACGTTAGCAGGCGTGCAGGTGCTCACTTGGCCAAGGCGGCCGTGCTGCCGAGCGCGCCCTATCCAACTCCGGCGGCATGCGCTGGCTCTCTACCGTAGTGAGTTGAGCGCCCTGCCATAGCCTCCGCCTCCTCCATCTGTTTCAATACCTGCGCGACTGGTCGTAGGGCAACCGTCGCTCCATGCAGGAGATCCTTAACGGTTGGTGCTCTGCGTCTCTCTTTCACCGGCCGCACCTGCCTGCGGCCTCCCCTGACGCGTACGAGGAAGCCCACGCGCACCATCTCTCAGCCAGATACGCGGACATCGCCGCTGGCGGAAAGGAAATCCACAAGCTATTGCTCGCATCCAATCGCCTGCTAAAGGTGTGCCCACACTTGAGCTTGCTCTACGCCTCGCACGCCTTTCCGCCCGTCTCACGCCTCGCCAGCCGTAGCGCCACCCGGCATCCTACGCTAGTCGCATGCAGCCCTCATCTATCGTGCACGTGGCTCTCGCACGTCAGGTATCTAAGGGAGCCCCCACATGGCGTGCGTACGTTGATTTCGTAAACGGCATCCTCGTCGAGGGAATTACAAAGACGGTGAGACGGCGCTCTGGCCTCAACAACCATTTGCACGGGGCTCCTCTATTCATTGCTCACTGCGCCGTGCCCGACGCGGGCGTGTCTCAACCCACCCGCAGGTCGCCAACTCGCTCTCCGCCCTCGCGTCGACGCTCGCGCCATCTGCCACGGCCGCTCCTCCCCTCTTCTCGATACAGCTTGAGCTCGCTGTGCCGCATGTCCAGTTCGCGCCTCCGTTGGCAGACGCCGCCCTCGGTGGCGCGGCCCAGCCTATTCGCGACCGCATCAGCTCCTGGGTTCGCGGCTTCTTTGCCGTCGGCCGCCTCGTGCGGCGCCTCGACCGCACTGACGGCGACTTCCTCAAAGAGCTCTCCGACTCGGAGGAGGTCCGCTTCCATACGCACGCCATCCGTGCGCACCTGGTGGCCCACGAACTTGCCGCCGAGGAATTCCGCGCGCCGTTCGCTGCGTATCGCGACCTGTGGACGCGCGACATCGCCGCCTCACTCGCATTTTTCTTGGGCGAGCCATCCGCCAGCTCGGGCCCGGACGAGCCACCCGCGGCCGAGATGCCCGTGCTCAGACGTATAAATTCGGCCTCTAGTATCGCCTCCTCCGCCGATGGGGCTGTGGCTGAGGCAAGTGAGCAAGATGAGAACGAGGATAGCGAAGATGGCGGTGGTGACGGTGGCCCCTCGCTGGAGAGCTTCGAGCGTGAGTTCACGCGCTACTCGGGGATGGCGGCCGAGCTTGCGCGTCTACCGACCCAAGTGAACCTCGGCTGGCTGCGCCTCGACGCTCAGCCGGTGCGCCGGGCTCTATTTACGTGGGTCACTCGCTGGACGCACGCTTACACGGACACGCTTCTCTCCTCCACCGCGGCCGAACTGGACGACCTTGCGGCACTCGTCCGCTCTGCTACCGAGACACTGAGCTCTACGTTCGACGAGGCCGACGAGGAAGCACTCGTGACGGCGCTCGCTGCCCTGCGCACGGTGCGCATGCGAGCGTCAGCTGTGGAGGACGGCTGGGGTTTGCTGAGGGATAAGGCGGCGTTGCTCGCGCGCTTCGGCACGCCCCTATCTGAGAGGCATTTTGGACTCCTCGAGTTGCTCCCGCACGATTGGGCTTCGTTGATGGCTTTGGCGGCCCGTTCACGCGGGTTGCTCGCGCCCATTGTCTCCCATTACGAGGGAAAGGTCCGTCTCGAAGGTGATGAATTCGCTAAAGCAGTTGCTTCCTTCCGTGAAAGATTTTACGCTGGGCCGCACTTCCGATACGAATCGCGCGGCGATCCCTACAGCGCCATCGATGCGTGGGAGAGAGAACTTGTCGGCTTGGAATTACGGCAGGCCGAGGTGGAGGCACGTGAGCGGCTTTTTGAGTTGCCGCCGAGGCCTCACAACAGCCTGCGCACCAGTAGGGACGAGTTGCGCGTACTCAAGCGCGTCTGGGACGCGGCGGAGCGTTCGCGCTTCGAAGCCGACGGATGGGCGGCCACTGCCTGGCCGGCGGTCGATGTCGAGTGGATGATCGCCTCCGCACGCGACCTGCTACGGGAGCTTCGCGTCGCCTGCCCTCGGTCGGCGCGCGACTGGGACGTCTACAAAGGTGCAAATGGAGCGCTCATTGATATGCTGGCGGCCCTCTCGCTCGTGGGCATGCTTCGTGACGACGCCATGCGGCCGCGCCACTGGAAACGGCTGATGCGGCACTGCGGGCGCGAATTCCAACTGGACACCAAGCGGATGCCACTTGGCCCTTTGCTCTCACTCCGCTTGCATGAGCATGCCGAGGCCGTCGCTGACTTAGTGCAGCACGCCAAGGGTGAGCTGGTACTCGACGTGCAGCTTGCAGAGATCGATTCCGCATGGCTCGGCATGCAGCTGCACTTCGATCCACAGGAGGGTGAGGAGGAAGTGCTGACATTGAGGGTTCCGCAAGAGGTATTGGATTGTCTTGATGAACACGAGGTGGTCTTGGAGAGGATGCTCGTGGACCCTTTCGTCGGCTTCTTCGAGGAGAACATCGCTGCTTGGAGGTCACGTCTATCGAAAGTGCGCGCCGTGCTCGAAACATGGCTTGAAGCGCAGCGTCTATGGGTGCTGCTGAAGGAGCTCTATCTCAACATTCCTGAAAACATCCCGGTAAGGCTCCGGCGGAGTGGGCCCCCTGGAGGCCACTTACCAATTACACCTACCTACACTGTGGGCGTGACCGACCTCGCGGACAGCCGCGGGCCCTCCCTCCCTCCCACGGAATGGCAAGTTTGCCCGCCGCAGGAGCGAGCGCCATACTTGACGCCTTTGGTGCGAGAGCGCAAGCCGCTCCAGTGGGCCGACTTAACTCTTCCATCGTCTGCCATTAGGTCCGTGATGCGCTGCCCGACGAATCCGCGCACTTTGACGACGTGGACATGCTCCTGCGCGACGAAAGCAAGGATGCATCTCGCACGCCGTCGCCGCTCGAAGCCTGTCTAGCCACGGGGCGCGATTCAGAGATTTCTCGTGCGCTGACCTTATTGGAGCAGTGCGCCCGTGCTCTTACGCAGCACATTGACGCCAAGAAGAGATCTTTCCCGCGCTTGTGCTTCTTGTCCGACGCGCACGTACTACGCGTGCTCTGCAAGGGCAAGAGGCCCCCAGCTCTCGACGGTGACTTCGCGCACCTTACGGCGGCCGTAGCTTCGCTTATCTGGCAGGTAATGAGCAAGGCTTCGCTGCGTTCTTCATCGCGATGCGTGTGGTGCTGATCCGACGGTCATGCCATCCATGTCGCCCGCTTGAGTGCTGCTCACCGCCGGCTCCTCTGTGGCACGCATATGTTTGTAGGCTCCCGAGGACTCGATCGATGTCCGTCGTACCGCCGTCGGGATGGTCTCTTGCGAAGGCGAGCGTGTTCGCTTCGAAACGCCCTTCGCGTGCGAGGGTCCGGTGGAAGAATGGCTTGATGGGCTGATTGATACGACGCGTGACGCAGTTCGCTCCCAGATCGCCGACGCCTTCGGCGCGTACCACGATGTCGCGAGGGGGCGGTGGGTTGAGACATACTGTGGGCAGGCCCTGCTAACTGCGTCTAAGGCACTTTGGGTGGCCGAGGTGGAAGCTGCGTTTTCCAAAATTGGGGCGGGCGAGGAAGCCGCGATGCAGGGGTTGCTGATCGAGGTGAGCCCAACAATATCATAGCCTTGTTGTCGACCATTCAACTGTCTGGCTCACCCCTAGCTAGACGCATAGGCACATTCCGCTATATACTATCCAGCACCGAGGACCTCCTTCCCGTCCGCCTAGTCACCCCCCGTTTTTTCACCCTCGCCCCTTCAGCTGAATGCGGCCATTCCAACCTTGAGCCAACTCTCAGTACGAGCAAAGTCAGCGCTCGAACGGCTCAAGATCAAGACTCTAGTGATTTCGCAGCTTCACTCTCGAGACGTTGTCGCGCATCTCGTAGCTGATAGAACTGCTGACGCTTCCGCCTTCAGTTGGTTGGCGCAGCTCCGCTTCGCTGTCGATGAGGACGCTCATTGCCGTATCCGAATAGCCGATGCTACCTTCACCTCGGGTTACGAGTACGCCGGTGTAGGAGAGCGCCTTGTGCTAACCACCTTGACCGAGCGTGTCTTCATCTCTCACACTCAAGCTCTGCGACATGCCATGGGCAGCGCATGCGCCGGCAAAGAGGGCGTGGGGAAGACTGCGACCGTCACAGAGCTAGGGACGGCCCTAGGGCAGTGGGTCGTTTGCCTCAATTGTTCCAATCTGCTAGAGCCGCGAACTTCCGCTGCGTTGCTGCGTGGGCTCGCTATGAGCGGCGCGTGGGGCTGCCTCGACGAATTCGATCGCATTGGCCCTGGGATGCTATCGCTCTTCGCCGGGCAGTTGTCCGTCGTGCTTTCCGCGGTGAGGGCACGGATCGACTGGTTCGATTTTGAGGCGGAGAACTTGCCGCTTCGGCATGGAGTCGGAGTATTCGTCACTTTCTCGGCCGGCAAATATCAAGGGCGACACCGGCTGCCCCATTCACTCGTCGCGCTGCTCCGCCCTTGCGCGATGACTGCGCCGGATTTGCAGGTACTAGCCACTGGCTCCCCAATGACAAGGCTAAAAAAGCCGCTCCAGGCCTCCCACTAAAGTGCCCTTCCCTCTCCACTGAAGCCCCCCCACCCCCTCCGTCCGCCCCTGGTCATGTCAGACCATTGCGTTATCTCAACTATTCGCCAGCGGGTTTACGGACGCACGTCGTTTGGCCCGCAAGCTCGTTTGTCTTTTAGAATATGCTGATGCTTCGCTTTCCGCCCACCGTCACCACTATTGGGGCCTCCGCCCCATGCTCGCTGCCATCAAAGTTGCCGATTCATTCCTTCGCTCGACACCCCTGTCCGCTGCGGCATCGGCTGCGGAAGTGGCCAGTGCTGAGGCTAGCGCGCTCATGCGCGCCATTTGCCAAACTTTCCGCCCGATGTTGAGAGCTCGCGATGCCCATCTTTTTGAAGGCCTCCTTGCGGATCTTCTGCCGCAGGCAGGCAATGCTTTCGCTACTCACGACGGTCTCTTTAATGCGATTGTGCAAACCGTCAGTGAAGTGGGTGAGCTCATGCCACGACACGCGTTTGTGGCCAAAATATGCGAGCTTGAAGCGTTACTGCGGAGCAGGCGATGTGTTTGCCTATTGGGCGCCGCCGGCACCGGTAAAAGCGCGACTTGGCGCACCCTCCTGTCCACGCTTTCTCGCCTCTATGGTGGTCGCTGTGTCGCTTCATCGTTGTGTCCAAAGACCGCCACGCCCACCGAGCTATTCGGAAAGGTTGATGGTGACACCGGCGAGTGGTGTGACGGTATCATCTCGAAGATTCTGCGTGAGTTCACTGCGGACGAGACGGCGGCCTTGCCGCCGATTGCTCTTGCTGGTTCACGCTGGCTTGTGCTTGATGGGAAGGTCGACTACACTTGGGTCGAGTCGCTGAACTCAGCCTTCGACGACACGAGAACGCTTACACTCGTATCCAACGAGCGAGTCCGCCTTTCAGCCGCGATCCGTTTTCTCGTCGAGGCGTCATCGCTCGCCAACGCAACCCCGGGCACTATCACCCGGCTCGCCATCCTTTGTGTGGACGAGAGTACAGTTGGTTGGCAGCCTTGCGTGACTTCTTGGCTGAGTAGGCGGGAGCGACCTGCACATCTCGATGCAAAAGCGGTGGCGGTACTCGACGCCGCCTTCCGTACGATGGTACCGAGTTTCTTTGACGCGGCGGCACAGCATGGATGGTCGTACTCGCTGGACTTGTGCGCGTCGGGTTTAGTCGCCAGCCTTTGCAGCCTATTAGACGCCTCGCTCACCGAGCAAGCAGCGCCCGCAGGCTCGCCGAACACCCTGTACCAGGCCCACTTTGCATTTGCTGCCGTATGGGTTCTAGGGGGGGCACTACGATCTGACGCCGCTGCTGACCACCGCTCTCGCTTCTCCGACTGGTGGAGGGCACGCGTCTGCGCGGCAGGCCAGTCTCTGGAGGGCTGTGCTTTTCCGCCAGATGGGACCGTCTTCGACTACGCGCTCGTCGACGGTTCGCGCTGGGTTGCATGGAGCGGCCAAATCTCCACGGCAATCGTGCCGGCTGCGCTCAGAGCGAGCGGATACGCACCGATCGTCATTCCGACAACACTGAGCGCTTCCCTTGGAGCAATAGCTGCACAGCTCATCTCGCGCTCACGACCCGTAATCTTCGTCGGAGGCGCTGGGTGTGGTAAATCAACACTTGCCCGGCAGCGCATCGCCGCGCTGCCCGACACGACGCTGACCAAGGTTGTGGAAGTGCACGCAGGGACAGATGCCTCCAATTTGCGATCGGCGTTGGCAGCCCCACTCGAGCGCAAAACGGGATCGATGTATGGGCCGCCTGGAATAAAGAAGATGTTGTACTTGGTCGACGACCTTCATCTCTGCGCCACAGATGAGACAGGAGTACGACCTGCGGTCGAGCTGCTCCGCCAACTCCTAGATGCTGGCGGTTGGTATGAACCTCGTAGCCGGTGCTTTCAGCAGATCAATCATTTCCAGTTCCTGATCACAATCCATTCAGGGGCGGAAGCGATTGGCCAACGCGCTTTGCGGCATTGCGGGGTCCTTGGCGCCCCCTTCCCTTCCGCAGATGTGCTGCGTGCCATCTTCGCACCCATAGTGGAGGGGCATCTCGTGAGTGGCAGTTTCTCCTCGGAGGTGCGCGCGATGGTTGGGGCGCTCGTGGGCGCTACACTTTCCTTGCACGCCGAGGTATCAGCCTCCTTGCTTCCGTCTGATGCAAATGTCCAGTACGTGTGGACCATGCGTGAGCTTTCTGCCATCACCGAAGGTGTTTGCCGCGCTTCGTCTGCCGAGCACGATGCTCCCTTGCGGATGGCTCGGTTATGGCTTCACGAGGCGTGGCGCACATATGGTGACCGCCTCTCCTCCACGAAGGACGCTAGTCGATTCGGAACGCACGTAGCACGGGTCGCCAAGACATACTTTCCCAAGATAGATCAGAAGGCCCTCCAAGCTGAGCCGCTGATATTCTGCGCAGTGGATGGAAATGTCTACACCGAAGTCAGGGACGCAAATACTATGCGCAACGTGCTCGAAAGTGCGCTGTCGCGCTACAATGCGCGCCACACGCGTATGGAGCTTACCCTCTTTGAAGGCGCCGTCTCACATATTTGCCGCATCGCACGCGTCTTGGGGATGTCCCGGGGCAATGTGATGCTCGTTGGGCTCGGCGGATCGGGGCGTCGCTCCCTAGCGAGGCTGGCCGCCTTCGTTACAAATCTGGCTGTGCACTCGCTTATGGAGGCTCGGTCGAGGCTCCGAGGAGGAGGTCACAACGACCGACCTGAGAATGCCACCGAGGAGCACGCATCTGCCCGCTTGATGCTAAAGTCACTGTACTCCGCAGCCGCGGTTCATAACGAGAGAGCGGCATGGATGATCGACGAAGGCCAAGTGAGCGACATCCGTGTCCTGTCGGACTTGGCCTCCTTCCTCATTTCTGGCCGCGTGGCGAACCTACACTCCGAATCTGAGGTTGATGCCCTCATCACTCACATCCGTCCTGAGATGAAAGCCGCCGGACTTGTCGACTCAGCCGACGCATGCTGGGAATATTTGCTCGACAAGGTGCGTGCCAACGTGCATATCATCTTTTTGGTAACGTGCGGTGTCCTGTCTGACGCGAATCGGCGTCGAGCGCGGCACTTGTATCCGATTCTCTCCCACACCTCTGTGGATTGGTTCGAGGAGTGGCCATTGGAAGCTTTGGTTTCCATAGCCCATCGATTCCTTGCCAACGAGGAGCTGGCGACGGGTATCGACATCAGTGATGCGCAAATTAACGAGGTGACGGTCGCAATTGCGGACGAGGAGGAGGCAGCAATGCTGCGCGACAACCTAGCGCACCATGCGGCGTTCATCCACCGCTCCGTCGGGGAACGAGCCTTGCGTCTGGCGGGTGCAAGTGGCCGGCACATTTATGCGACACCGCGCGCCTACCTCGAGCTGCTTGGTTTGTACCGCACACTACTCCGCGGCAACTTGGCGATGGGAAGAGATCGCCACAAGCTGCTCTCGTCTCGCCTTGCACGCTTGCGCGGGGTAACCGCCGCGCTGGACGAGCTGCGACTTCAACTCACCGATGCCCGTGAGATCGTCGAGAAGCGCTCCAAGGAGGTGGCCGGGCTCCTTATACAGGTTGGACAAGAGGCTGCGCTAGCTGACGACCAAGCGGAGGCGGATGCGGTCGAGGAAGAGAAGGTGTCAGCGATCCAGGGCGAGGTCGAAGCCTATGAGTCCGAGTGTGCCTCCGATCTTGCTGCGGCTGAGCCGGCAGCGAATAGAATGGATGAGATCCTCGGCGCGCTCGATAAGACGTCGCTCGTAGAACTCAGGAATTTGACGCAACCCCCGAAGGACGTTGAGTCCGTGCTATCCGCCACGTTGTACCTACTTGCACGCAAAGTTGACGGACCGATCAAGAAGTTAGACGTGTCATGGGGTGCTGCCAGACGCGCCATGGCCTCGCTGGATGCATTCCTCGTCTCCTTGCGCGACTTTGACAAGACCGCGATCTCTGCCGAAGCTGCTGAAGCTGTACGCATTTTCACGGGCCCTGCCGAATCGCCAGATCCCAAGTTCTCGGCTTCAGCGCTAAGGCTGAAGTCTCGCGCTGCCTCACAATTATGCGATTGGGTGATCAACGTGATGAAATACCATGAGATCTACAGAGATGTGGAGCCAAAGCGCCGCTTGCTCGAAGAGACTCAGGAGAGACTAGAAGAGGCTAAACGCAAGCTTGCTGTAGTCCACGAGCGCTCTGCCGTCCTAGAAGAGCGCAAGGCCTCCTTGCAAGAACAATTACTCATGGCCACGGAAGAGAAGAACGAGGCTATTGCTGCAACCAATGCGACTCAAGCTAAAGTTGAGCTGGCAGAACGTCTGGTTCGCTCGTTGACCGACGAGTGTGAACGATGGCAAGCGGAGGCAGAACAGCTAGAGCGCACGACTCGGCTGCTAACCGGCGACGCAATGTGCAGTGCGGCGTTCGTGGCCTACGCGGGGCCCTTCCCTGGAGAGGATCGCGCCGAGTTGGTGGTGAAGTCGTGGCTCCCGGACATGCACTCGCGAGCGATCCCGGCGTCCGAACTACATGAAGAGCAGGTGGCGGTTGAACCTGTCGCCACGCCTGCCGCAGCCGGCTCGGCCAAAGTCGCCGCCCTTGCACTCAGCGCGGCTGCTGCAGCGGCCGCTACAGCTACGCCACCAAAGGTGCCGTTTTTGCCAGGAGCCTCGCGCGGTGTGGGCTGCACCTCGGCTGTCGGCGATGCCGACCCTCTTCGTCTTCTTGGAGGTCATACAGCGTGCGGCCGCTGGCATTCGCATGGTCTTCCGGACGATCGCCACTGCCTCGAGTCGGCTGCGATCCTCGAAGCGAGCGTGCGCCATCCGCTCATGCTGGACCCTCAGCGCCAAGCCGTTGCATGGCTGCAAGCATCTATCGGTAAGGAGCTCAAGTCGTCTCGGCCAGCCAACTCTGATTGGCTAGAGAAGGTTCGACTCTCCCTAGAACAGGGTACCCCGTTGCTTTTAGAGGACTGCTCCGAGAAGCTCCCTGCTCTTCTTGCTCCTGTGCTACGACGCGAGATCAGAGGCAGCGGCCGCAAACTGGTGCTCAGTCTCGATGGCGCCGACGTCGACGTTATGTGTAGTAAAGACGAAAAGACAGGAATGCCAAAACTCCGCGATGGTGGGGTGTTGCCGGCTGAGCTTCCCTTTCGGCTTTACCTCCAAACTCGCCTCGCCAACCCACACTACGGCCCGGAGATCCAAGCCCACGCCGCCTTACTGGATTTCAGTGTGACGGAGCACGGATTAGCGGAGGCGCTTCTACACATTGTGGCCTCATACGAGCGCCCTTCGTTGGTCTCTCGTGTTTCCGCCATCCGAGCCGGCGAGCTCAAACAGACTGCGAGGCTAGATGAGCTCGAGTCACAGTTGTTGGCTGAGCTCGCTGCGTCCGAGAGTGAACTACTTGAGGATACTAAGCTCGTTAGCTCAATCGAGCAGACAAAGAGGAGCATTCAGGTTGCTCAAGAAGAGCTCAAGCGCATTCGGCTTCTGGGCGTGGACTTGAGGGCCTCTATAGACGTCTATCGCCCTGTCGGCACGCGGGGAGCAGTCGCCTTCTCCTTGGCGCAGTTGCTCTCGCGCCTCAATCCTTGCTACATTTTTGAATACACCATCTTCACACGGGTATTCCGTCGCTCTCTGGAGCAATTGCCGCACGTTGTTGCCTCAAGAGATCAAACCCCGGCCTTTGGTGGTGGGTCCGAGCTTCTTGAGGCTCAGGACGCTACCGCGGTGGAAACACTCGAGTCCGTCGCAAAGGCTGAAGCCGAGGCCCGATCTGCGGCTGCGACCCGAGTGCCTGCGCTCGTCGAGGCCTCGTGCTACGCGGCATTCTCTTTCGTCTCGCGCGCTCTCTTTGTGCGCCACCGACTCCTCTTCGCGGCCCAATTTGGGCTGAGGCTACGCCGTGCCGCAGGCCAACTGAATGCCGCGTCGCTACGCGCGCTGTTATTCCCGTTGTTGAGGGACGAGCAACCGCCCGCCTCTCTAGATTGGATGCCATCGAGCATGTGGTCGCGGCTAATGGGGCTCGAGGAGACCCTGCCGGTCTTCGACGGCATTTGCGCCAATGTAGAGGAGCACTCCAAGCGGTGGCGAGAGTGGTGCGAGGCTGAGACTCCTGAGCGTGAAGCGCTCCCTCACGACTGGAAGAAGCTGCCGCCCTTCGAGACCCTACTGGTGGTGCGCGCACTTCGTCCTGACCGCATAGCGCTCGCGCTTTCCGTGTGGCTGCGCTATGAGCTGGGCCCAAAGTACACCGAGCCAGTGCCGCTCGATCTGGCTGCTGCCGTGCTCGACGCCGGGGGTCGTCCAACTAATGGTGCGGCCACAAGTGCTGAGCGGAGGCTCGCCTCTCCTCCGAAGCGTGGTAGCTCCTCAGCCTCGGCCAAGCAGCGCGTCGGTGGCAATTCCTCGCGCAGTGGCAGCCGCCCCGCATCGGGCATCAAGGGTATGACCCCCAAGGGCGTGAATAAAGACAAATGCCCATCCGCCCATGAGGTTGCGGCCCCTATCCTTTTCTTGCTCTCGCCAGGCGGCGTGGATGTCGCCACCACCGTGCGCACACTTGCCAAGGAGCGGCTAGCAGGAGGCGAACCGGCGCACAAGGTGGACGAGGTGTTGGACAAGCAGGATTCCTTTGGCTGCCGCCCGCTCACCACCATATCCCTCGGCGGTGGGCCTGCCTGCGAGGGGGCCGCCGAGACCGCAATCATGGCTGCCGCCGCTGGTGGAGGATGGGTGGTTCTAAACAACATCGACTTGGCGGCGGCCTGGTTGCCCAAATTTGAGGCGGCGCTGGACTCGGCGATGGCGGTCGAGCCGGTTTGGCCTGAAGCAGAGCTCCGCGTCTTCCTTACGGCCTCCGCTTCCGCAAGGCTTGCACCGTCTCTGCTACAGCGCTGCGTGATATTGGCCACAGAGCCACCAGCCGGCATTAAGCCGGCCATGATAAGCGCGTACACTGCATACGGCGATGATATGTGGGAAGCTGTGGCGAACTCGCCGAGGCTTCCCGAACTGAAGGCGGCGCTCTTCGCCCTCGCTTTTTTTCATGCGTCAGTGTGCGAGCGGCGACGTGCTGGTCCAGTTGGATGGTCAGGAGGCGGGTACGGGCCCACTGGTTGGTGGACGGGCGACGCCGACGCCATCGGCTTACCCCGCGCGTATCCGTTCTCAGAGGCAGATCTCCGTGAGGCTGCGGCGTCAGCGGTGCGGATCATCGTCGCTGGGGAGGCAGTGAAAGACACTGTCGCTCCGTGGGACGCCTTGATCTACCACTTTGGAGAGGTGATCTATGGTGGGCATGTAGAGGATCCTTGGGATCGGCGGTTGATGGGTACACTTCTCTCTTCGCTATTCCGACCCGAACTGCTTGACGGTGGACGATTAGCGCCCAAGCTCGACGCGCCACCCACCATGGATCACAAGCGTTACATTGAGTACATCAACGAGACCCTGCCGCGGGAGTCCCCGCAGCTGCTCTCCTTTCATCCATCATCCCAAAATGGGGTTCAAACCGCGCAGGCGCGCGAGCTGCTCAGTGCGATCGAAAGTCTTTCCCCTGCGAACGCCGTGGGTGCCAAAGCTGGGGGCGACGGGGAGCGCGGGGCTCAGGAGCGCGCCAAAAAGATTATCGACGACCTTTTGGCACGCGTGCCAAATCCGCTGCCTCCCGTCAGCGAGCTGCGCAAGCGTGCCCCTCTGCGCAACATCAACGCTCCGGCACACTTGATGCGTGCTGCCTCCGAGGTTCCGATCGCCCCTGCCGTCCGGCCTGATGATGACGAGGGCAGCTCGGAGATGCCCGTAGAAGTGGATGACGCCCCCTTGGAGGATTCGCACATGAACATCACCGACGACTCGCAAGCGTTTGGGGTAGGAGCGACAGTAGAGGACGCGCAGCCGTTGAACGAGGACGGCGAGCCGGTCGAGCCGCAGCTCTGCGGCTCGGTGTTGCCTCCATGCGTGTGCGTGCTACTACAAGAGTGCGATCGGATGAGCGCGCTATTACGGGCGATGCGGACGTCCATGCGTGGTCTCGACGCGGCACTAAGAGGCGAGGTCGCACTCTCGGATGAGAGGGCCGAGCTTTTGCAAGCCTTGCAGATGGGCCGTGTGCCTCACGCATGGGCCGGACTTGCGTGGCCCTCACTCCGCCCGCTCGGCTCATGGGTGGAGGACTTGCTTGCGAGGCATGCGCAACTTGCGGCCTGGACGGCGAAGGGGAGTGGGCTCGACACAGCAGCCTTTCCCCTCGTCACCTGGTTGGGCGGGCTCTTCAATCCACGCGCTTTGCTCACAGCGCTGCTCCAGCAAGCTGCGCGAAGCTGGGGAACGCCGCTAGACGCGATGCAGGTCTCGGCTGAGGTGACCAAGAAGTCGAGTGCATTGGATGTCGAAGGGCACGCCACCGCAGGAGGTGAGGCCATCTATATCTCTGGGCTCTATTTGCACGGGGCGCGCTGGGACATGGCGGGAAGCGGCCTCGATGACGCAAGTGGCTTGTCGAAATTCGGGCAATTGCAGCACCATGAGATGCCTTTGCTGATGTTGCACGCCAAAGACAGCAGCAACCACGAGGACGCAAAGGCCTCAATTGAGAAGGCGGGCCAAGGCGGGCCGCCGTCCCCCGAACTCTCTGGATGCTGTGCGCCGACGCCCATGTCGGGAGTGTTGAGTGCGCCACCAGATTCCTCGGGCCGCGAGCTTTACGTGTGCCCAGTCTACCGCACGAGATCCCGCGGGACGGAAGCGTACGTCTTCGCCATCCCGCTGCGCACTCGCGCCCCGCCGTCCAAATGGGTGTTGGCCGGTGTCGCGCTCATGATGGACTGCGTAGCACTCGCAGGTGACGGTGAGATGGTATGATGCCCCTTGACGGTCGTTGTTGTGCGGTGAGATCTATTGCAAGTTGGAGGGGGGTGGAGGAGGTTGGTGCGTCGAGTCCAGCGTTGCCGGATGCTGGAGGGCTCTGGGCCACTCCGTCGCGATCGGTACCGGGGGCTAGCGCGGCGCTTTGACCCCCTCCCCACTAGGAGTCAGGTGAATGAAATTCTGGATTGGGTCGGAAGACTCCATTTGGGATTGTGGACTGGGTACGAACGGCGAATGAGGGTCGATGGGGCGGGGAGACGCTCCTAGCGGCCCTAGAGTCTAGAGTGATGGATTCTAAGAGTGTTAGACCTACGAAAGAACCTTTCCCTCAGGGAGGGAGCCTAGAGTGCTGCGATGTAGCTAACAATAATGGAGACCAAGCCTAAGAGCAACGGTTGCGCAATCGCGTAGTCTTAACGATGAAGGTGCAACTCGAGGCTCGAGGTTCCCTTTTTTTGTCACATCCCTCCCGTTTGTTTAGGTATACAATTTCTATTGACCTCTAACTTAGCCCCTAACTTGGACACTCTTCCCATGTACTCCCCTCCCGTCCAGTGGCACGTGTATTATTCAATTTTCGGCAAAAAACAACTCGAGGTTCCCGCGACCTCACTTCGCCCAAGACCACCCCGACCGTGACCCCGACCCCCTTGAGTGAGGCCATCCCCCGATGCTATGAGTCACTATGAGGGCTGCGCCTGAAGAAAACACGAGAAACCAAAAGGTGATACCACCCAAGAGACTCATCAAGCGGAAGACGTCGTAGGCGCCATCGACCCATGGGCTGTCACGGACGTAGACCCACATATTACAGTATGCAAAGGAAAATTTGTTTGAGATCGCGTCATTGACGGGACCGCTTCATTCGCGGGGCGCCCTGGAGCACTCCTCCCGTCTATTTTTGCGCCTCAACTTGGACGATCGACCCGCTCGAGTTGAAGAATGCAACCACGCGCCCCGCTGCCCAAGTTAAAGAATGCAACCACGCCCGCTGCCCAAGTTAAAGAATGCAACCATGCCCACTGCCCAAGTTGAGGAATGCAACCATGTGGGCGTCAGACTGCCGATGTCCGCCCTTGCACGCCCATGGCCAGCACGCCGGGCGGATGGCGACGTCTTTAGAAGACTTCACGCAGTTTCAACGCTGTTTGCTTCAAAGCAAAAGGCAAGCGATTCCTCAGGAGTCTCCAGGATGCATTTTGTCCCAGTCACCGCCACTCCACCTGCAACTTTCTAATCGTCAGACCCAATGGGTCATCACAGTTCGTCAGAGATGCGAAGGGGGATCTGCGGAAGGGGGGGGGTCTGCGGAGAGGGGGGGGGGGGGGGGATCTGCTGGTCGCGCCCCACCACATATGAGCAGATGGGGGTAACTCCGGATCGATTGGACGACTGAAACGAAAACGCGAACTTCGGGGACGACGGGATCGCAACCTAGGGTAGCATCCCCAGATTGGAACGACAACAAGAAGGCTTTGCTCAGCCGTCCAAGGGACAGCGCTCGTAGATCGGAGGGGCGAAACATTAGAGGCACGAAAGGAAACGCGAACGGGAGTGACAGAAGTATCGAGAAGCGAAAGGGGTGGCGGTCCAGGCCGCCGAGGAATTGAGAAGTCAACGAAGCATATGGCGGCGGCCTCGCCTATTCCTAGCCCGGTCACTCACTCTTTTTAACCACTATTTCCCACCTCCCCTGGGTGTCCAAGGATTCCTTAGGGTCCCCCCCTACCTGCCCCGCCAACTCCCTCCCCCCTCCGAACCACCCCCTCCCACCCCACGAAGGGCAATGGCGTCGGTGAGGGACTCCCCTCCCTTCCCCCGCGCGTGGCGGGCTATTTTGGGAGATTGAGGGGGGCGCTCACGGAAGGGAATCAGATTGGTGAATGTGGGGCGCATCAGTATTAGAAACGCGGAGCTTCCGCGACGTCCGATCGCCCGCGATCGGCCGAAGAATGGCCTGGAGGTGGTGGCCATGCAGAGCCCAGAGCTCTCGCGAGCAGGGTGGGGGGTCACTAGTAGGTCGCACGCTGGTTCTTGAGGGTCGCACACACTCGCACTAACCCATCCTGGCCCCTCGCACCGCAGGAATGCCTCGATTCGATCCGGCCCGACGCCCAGGGCCACGGCCCCTATTGACGTCGACAAGCGCTCGATTGGACGCCTGGAGGTGCAGCTCTTCAAGTGGCCGTGCGGCGCGACGGGCCGGTCGCGACCCGGCTGTTCCGGGCCTGCCTGTAACCCCCAAAGCCTCCTGGCCCGGCCCCACGCGTTCGCGCCCAGCGTTGATCCGAAATCTTGAGAGCTGGTGTGTGTCGTGTTCACGTCTCATCTCCGCCTTCACCGCAAAGGTGTACGCCGAGGCCGCTAGGTACATGAATTTGGCTCCTGGGGCGGAACCATTTCATGTGAAGTGTGTTAACTTGCCAAATGCAAGCTGAGGGGTAAGGAAGTGCCAGCGGCAAGCGCAGTCGCGTTCGAAAGTTGGGCACTCGGGCCCGTTCGGCCCGTAGCCCTGGTCTTGTTTTCGGTGTTGCACAGGGCCAACTTCGACGCGATGTGCGCGGGCGGCGGCGGCGATTGGCGTAGCTATAAGGGTGGCATCTTTCCAATTGATGCCTTTTGTGTCATTCTATCTTAGTGGATGACCGAGAAATCGCCGGCAGCGCGCCCGGTAGCGGTCGAAAGTTGGACACTCGGCCCATTCGGCCGGGTGACGTTCGCGTAGTCGTCGGCGCCACACACGGCCGACTACTTCGCGATGCGCGCGGGCGGCGGCGGCGATTGGCGTGGCTGCTCGGGCGGCATATTCGGATATGGTGCCTGGTATGGGATTCTATCGTAGTGGATGACCGAGAAAGCGCCGGCAGCGCGCCCGGTAGCGGTCGAAAGTTGGGCACTCGGCCCGTTCGGCCAGGTGACGTTGGCGTAGTCGTCGGCGCCACAAACGGCCGACTATTTCGCGATGCGCGAGGGCGGCGGCGGCGATTGGCGTGGCTGCTCGGGCGGCATATTCGGATATGGTGCCTGGTATGGGATTCTATCGTAGTGGATGACCGAGGAAGCGCCGGCAGCGCGCCCGGTAGCGGTCGAAACTTGGGCACTCGGCCCGTTCGGCCAGGTGACGTTGGCGTAGTCGTCGGCGCCACGCACGGCCGACTATTTCGCGATGCGCGAGGGCGGCGGCGGCGATTGGCGTGGCTGCTCGGGCGGCATATTCGAATATGGTGCCTGGTAGGGCATTCTATCGTAGTGGATGACCGAGAAAGCGCCGGCAGCGCGCCCGGTAGCGGTCGAAAGTTGGACACTCGGCCCGTTCGGCCGGGTGACGTTCGCGTAGTCGTCGGCGCCACACACGGCCGTCTATTTCGCGATGCGCGAGGGCGGCGGCGGCGATTGGCGTGGCTGCTCGGGCGGCATATTCGGATATGGTGCCTGGTATGGGATTCTATCGTAGTGGATGACCGAGAAAGCGCCGGCAGCGCGCCCGGTAGCGGTCGAAAGTTGGGCACTCGGCCCGTTCGGCCGGGTGACGTTCGCATAGTCGTCGGCGCCACGCACGGCCGACTATATCGCGATGCGCGAGGGCGGCGGCGGCGATTGGCGTGGCTGCTCGGGCGGCATATTCGAATATGGTGCCTGGTATGGGATTCTATCGTAGTGGATGACCGAGGAAGCGCCGGCAGCGCGCCCGGCAGCGGTCGAAAGTTGGACACTCGGCCCGTTCGGCCGGGTGACGTTGGCGTTGTCGTCGGCGCCACACACGGCCGACTATTTCGCGATGCGCGAGGGCGGCGGCGGCGATTGGCGTGGCTGCTCGGGCGGCATATTCGGATATGGCGCCTGGTATGGGATTCTATCGTAGTGGATGACCGAGAAAGCGCCGGCAGCGCGCCCGGTAGCGGTCAAAAGTTGGGCACTCGGCCCGTTCGGCCGGGTGACGTTGGCGTAGTCGTCGGCGCCACGCACGGCCGACTATTTCGCGATGCGCGTGGTCGGCGGCGGTGATTGGCGTGGCTGCTCGGGCGGCATATTCGAATATGGTGCCTGGTATGGGATTCTATCGTAGTGGATGACCGAGAAAGCGCCGGCAGCGCGCCCGGTAGCGGTCGAGAGTTGGACACTCGGCCCGTTCGGCCGGGTGACGTTGGCGTAGTCGTCGGCGCCACACACGGCCGACTATTTCGCGATGCGCGAGGGCGGCGGCGGCGATTGGCGTGGCTGCTCGGGCGGCATATTCGGATATGGTGCCTGGTATGGGATTCTATCGTAGTGGATGACCGAGAAAGCGCCGGCAGCGCGCCCGGTAGCGGTCAAACGTTGGGCACTCGGCCCATTCGGCCGGGTGACGTTGGCGTTGTCGTCGGCGCCACACACGGCCGACTATTTCGCGATGCGCGAGGGCGGCGGCGGCGATTGGCGTGGCTGCTCGGGCGGCATATTCGAATATGGTGCCCGGTTTGGGATTCTTTCGTAGTGGATGACCGAGAAAGCGCCGGCAGCGCGCCCGGTAGCGGTCGAAAGTTGGACACTCGGCCCGTTCGGCCGGGTGACGTTGGCGTTGTCGTCGGCGCCACACACGGCCGACTATTTCGCGATGCGCGAGGGCGGCGGCGGCGATTGGCGTGGCTGCTCGGGCGGCATATTCGGATATGGTGCCTGGTATGGGATTCTATCGTAGTGGATGACCGAGAAAGCGCCGGCAGCGCGCCCGGTAGCGGTCAAAAGTTGGGCACTCGGCCCGTTCGGCCGGGTGACGTTCGCATAGTCGTCGGCGCCACAAACGGCCGACTATTTCGCGATGCGCGAGGGCGGCGGCGGCGATTGGCGTGGCTGCTCGGGCGGCATATTCGAATATGGTGCCTGGTATGGGATTCTATCGTAGTGGATGACCGAGAAAGCGCCGGCAGCGCGCCCGGCAGCGGTCGAAAGTTGGGCACTCGGCCCGTTCGGCCGGGTGACGTTGGCGTAATCGTCGGCGCCACACACGGCCGACTATTTCGCGATGCGCGAGGGCGGCGGCGGCGATTGGCGTGTCCGCTCGGGCGGCATATTCGGATATGGTGCCTGGTATGGGATTCTATCGTAGTGGATGACCGAGAAAGCGCCGGCAGCGCGCCCGGTAGCGGTCAAACGTTGGGCACTCGGCCCATTCGGCCGGGTGACGTTGGCGTAGTCGTCGGCGCCACACACGGCCGACTATTTCGCGATGCGCGCGGGCGGCGGCGGCGATTGGCGTGGCTGCTCGGGCGGCATATTCGAATATGGTGCCCGGTTTGGGATTCTTTCGTAGTGGATGACCGAGAAAGCGCCGGCAGCGCGCCCGGTAGCGGTCGAAAGTTGGACACTCGGCCCGTTCGGCCGGGTGACGTTGGCGTTGTCGTCGGCGCCACACACGGCCGACTATTTCGCGATGCGCGAGGGCGGCGGCGGCGATTGGCGTGGCTGCTCGGGCGGCATATTCGAATATGGTGCGTGGTATGGGATTCTATCGTAGTGGATGACCGAGAAAGCGCCGGCAGCGCGCCCGGCAGCGGTCGAAAGTTGGGCACTCGGCCCGTTCGGCCGGGTGACGTTGGCGTAATCGTCGGCGCCACGCACGGCCGACTATATCGCGATGCGCGCGGGCGGCGGCGGCGATTGGCGTGGCTGCTCGGGCGGCATATTCGAATATGGTGCCTGGTATGGGATTCTATCGTAGTGGATGACCGAGAAAGCGCCGGCAGCGCGCCCGGCAGCGGTCGAAAGTTGGGCACTCGGCCCGTTCGGCCGGGTGACGTTGGCGTAATCGTCGGCGCCACGCACGGCCGACTATATCGCGATGCGCGCGGGCGGCGGCGGCGATTGGCGTGACTGCTCGGGCGGCATATTCGGATATGGTGCCTGGTAGGGCATTCTATCGTAGTGGATGACCGAGAAAGCGCCGGCAGCGCGCCCGGTAGCGGTCGAGAGTTGGACACTCGGCCCGTTCGGCCGGGTGACGTTCGCGTAGTCGTCGGCGCCACGCACGGCCGACTATTTCGCGATGCGCGCGGGCGGCGGCGGCGATTGGCGTGGCTGCTCGGGCGGCATATTCGGATATGGTGCCTGGTAGGGCATTCTATCGTAGTGGATGACCGAGAAAGCGCCGGCAGCGCGCTCGGTAGAGGTGGGAAGTTGGGTGTTCGAACGCATCTCGGTACATTACCGTTTAGGCGGTTTTTTCGCCAATGCCGATATTCGACAAGATGTGCGAGGCTGGAGAGGGCAATTGGCTCGGCCACTAGACCAGCATATCTTGATTTAACGTTTTCTGCTGTCCTAGTTGAAATGGATGAAAGAAAAGACCATGCCGTCCGCCCGGTCGCGGTGCCAAATTAGCCGCTCTAGCCCTCGGTGACTAGTGGTTCACGTAAGCGTCTTGAGTTTTGTGATACTTTCGTACACATTGAAGTGCAAAATTATGAGTTTGACTTAGGGTCCAGTGTGCAAAGAACCACCCTTGTAGACCCAGTGAGTTGGCGTCAAAATTTTCCTCGTCATTCCATGTTTGTGCCTCGCATGAAGGGCCTCACTAAAAATATACCGGAGGGGGCCCGACTGTATTTCGCGCACCGTCTTCGAAGGCCTGAAATTCGGCATTTTTCGAAAATTTCGCCGGGGAACCCCCAATTTTTTTTGCTGATCCATCCTACCGGAACCTATAGGGAGCTTATTTAGCCCTTCATTTACCCATAATTGCTGGTGCCCTCCGCACCCCCATAGTGAGTGACCGGGCTACTATTCCCTAACGGCGGTTGCGGCCGAGGACGACGAGACGACGAAGGTAGGCGCGGTGGGCGTCGGGGATCTCCGGCTCGCCCTCGCAAAGGAAGCGAATGAACGGCTGGCAGTAGTACGGCGAATGGCCGCCATCGCTAGGGCGGTCAAACAGTGTTTTTTTATAAGGGGTGGAAAAATGACCGTCGCAGAATTGAGGAAATTTGAGGATTTTTCACGGTAGAAAATTCCCAATACACCCAACTAGCATATATCCGAAGTCCATTAGGACCCGAACCCCCCCCTTGGGCCCCCACAACAAAACGCAATCAAAAAAAGACAGAAGACGCTAAAATCGCAAAAGCTTGAAAAGCTCAACTTCAAGTCGAGACCGGGCGCGCTGCGTGCCCGTTTTCGACGATCCATCCTGATTGGGGACTGGGGACCCCACCACATACCAAATACGCAGGTCCCACCCGGATGGTCACGCCAATCGGACAGGCCGCCCTTCGTCACCTCCGCGTTCGGCTTCACCGGCTGGGGGAGGAGGCGGAGACGCCCATCCGCGGAGGTGACGAGGGGGTGGAGAGGGGGGGGGGGGGGGAAGAGAGATTTACCGGCATCCATTTTCTCATGGTTAACTTTCTCACATGGTAACCATCAACTCGCAAGACAGCCGTCGACGGCTGCGTGCCCCCCTCGGCTCTCCGCTCACTCCCTTGTGATTACATGAATAAGTATGATGTTTTATGGAATTACATGATGTCAGTAGCTACTCGCCCTCTCCCTCTCGATCCATAACACAAGCAAACACTTCAGCGCGCGGAGACAGATGTCCGTTGGCATACGAAAACGAAAACAGGAGTTTCATTGAAGAATACCAAATGAAGGGGAACGGAGCGAGAGAGATCGAATTGAGGCGATTCTCAACAACGGTATCTGGATATATGACGCATAACCGGGTACCTGGAAGTATCTGGTATGCCAGGATTTACTATCTGGATATCCGGCTGCCTGGTAGCGCGGCGCACGATCCCTATCTGGATACCTGGATCCGTCTACTGTCTACTTAATAAGCAAAGATACCTATTATCTGGATATCTGGTGAACCGGTTACGGTTACGGGTCTTATTCGCGAATGCGACAAGTGGGCTCCTGGCAAGCCATCAGGCGTGCCAGGAGCATGGGTGGTTCCTCCCCCATGGCAGGGGAGGAGTGGAGAGAGGGGGCTCGTCCCCCCCCATGGGCGAACTAAGTATAAACTTAGTTCGCGTCTAACTATGAATAAGTTAGTTCAACTTGTGGGGATTTAGAATGGGAGCCGGGGGCTTGCTTGCGAGGGGGGAGATTCCTGGTTGTTCTGTCATATATGATATCATATATGAGATCTCAGTATGAGTTGCTCTAGACCTGATACTGAGTGTCATACATATGACAAGACTAGAGGCTACAATTAAACTAGTTTTACTAGTACAAGCTATTCGCTATTCGGGCGCGGGAAATACCGGTGCTCCGAGCTCCGAGCCCCCCCCCCCCCGCCCCTTAATGGCCGCCAACCTGATGTGCAGCAACGATGGCGGCAGCGACGACGGCGATGACGAGTGTCACACCGCCGTGGAGTGGGAGCGGCGCCATGTGGAGACGCTCCAGGGGTGTTGCTGTGGGAGCTTGAAATGGTCAGTCATCGAGCAGCATCCGATTCGAAGTACTGAGTAAGAAGATTTTTACCATAATGGCGGGTTTATAAGTGTAGATGTTCGGAGTGAGTATCATATGATATCATATGTATGACATCATACTCACTCAGTTCCATGGCAAGTGTCATATATGACATACTACTATGTCATATGACGGTATGAATGACGGAACAACCTTGGGGGAGATTTGGAGGGGTGCATTATAGGTGTATGTATCTGTGGCAATAGCACGCGCCGAGGTGTACGGGCAGATGCGCTGAGGGCTGTCGTGTTGGTACCGGGCTAGTGGGAGTAGTGGTACTAATGCTCAGTTATTTTATTATTACATATGTTTGAGTATTTTCTAAACGGACTATGGACATTTGATGGCTCAGCTGGAGTTATGTCCCATGTTCGACGGAACGCAACCTGCTCTCCCACAAGATCGCGCGAGGTGCGGTGTCATAGTCGACGTGGGGCTCGAGGCCCTCCTATGTACATGTACATTTCATAGTCGAGCCCAAAAAGCTACAAACAAAGCGCAAAGCGAGCAACGCTCGTGGGGGGGGGGGGGGAAGAGAATGCTGCGACTTTATTCGATGTTGGCCTGATATATCTCTTGAATACGTACTCCGCACAGCCAAGCCTCTATCGGCAAGCTCAGATGGTTGAGGATCGAAGGAGCAATTTAATTCGACCTCATTCACACATTCACACTCCTCGTCGTCTCAGAAGCCTGCAGTATTGAAGCAGAGCTTATTCACACGCCTCGTAGTCCTTGAAGAAGTCCAAGTAAACAGGTTGAGCCGTCTCACTCGCCATGATCTCGGGACGCAGCAACACAGCATGCCATCTCGGACGTTAGGTATCAATGGCAGGGTTGCAGCGCAGGTAGCTCCAGGTGTGGCCGTCGGGACGACGGCGGTTGCTGTGTGGAGGGAGTCAAAGGAACGGGGCAAGCTCGGCGCACCAGCGCTTGTCTGAAAGAGCGCCGCTTGACGTGGTAGACCTCTGGTTGGCTAGCGAGTCGGAGCGGTCCAAGTCAGCGAGATCAGCAGAGCTCATGGGCCGAAGTAAAGCCAGCAACGCCCGCAACCGCGTCACATACGTGTGGCTGCGCCAGGCGTACGCCTGAAGCGCCGCGCTGGTGGTCGACGACAACGCTGCGGCTGTCCGAAGGCCATGGGCACAGAGCGCGCTGAGATTGGTGGAGTACGCGACAGCATCGGGGGCGCCGGCCGCCTCAAAGAGCGCGACCACGCCCCGATTGTTGGTGGCGATGGGCTTCCCGAGCGCAGCCGAGTCGAGCGCGCGGTCGGGGATATAGGAGAGGGTCGGCTCGTCACTCCGTAGTTGCTCGGCGTCCTGCACGGCGGGCGTGAAGACGGACTCCGCCATGAGCGCCCACCGATCTTCGTCGCGCAGTCGAGCCCGCGGCTCGTTGCGTATGAGAGGAGGTTGCGTTTGCTGCGCGCACTGGCTTGCGTAGGGGTCGACTGGTGCAGTGCCAGTGCGGACGATTTGTGTGCCAACGGCACGGCAGCCGGCCGCAAACTCGCAAGTGCGCCTCGCGCCCGCCATGCGGATACTCCCGAGGAAGTACGCGGTGTCCGGCAGACGCCTAGGACGGTGATCTCGGCGCGCGACGATCGCGGCGGCGATGTCGTCGGGACTGAGAGTGGTGCCCCAGCCAGCGACAAACAATGCGGGCTGCTGGGCGGAGCCGTCGCGCGTGCATGGGGGCCACAAGCCGCACTCCTCGACGAGATGTGACGAACGAGCCAAGAAGGTGGCCGAGTCAAGGTATGACCCACTAGTGTCCGGCCCGCTGACGATCCATTCGACGACACGGCCAAGAGGCACAATCGGGGCGAATCGGGGCGGCATCACGTCGTGAAAAATGTACGCCGATTGCGGATCTATGGGTAGGCGCTCTAGCGCCGGATCAGTCGTCCAGCCCATATGCTTGGGCGATGCGAAAACTAGAGACCGCCCCAGACGGGAGGAAGGCTTGGCTGTCGACGAAGTGCCACCCTCGTGTCCGAGGAGGCGGCCGAGAGAGCATCCGTCTGCGAGGCCGGCCGCGTCGATCCAGCACAGGTGGCGTGGTTTGGTGGACCTCCGGAAGGCGTATTTGAGGGCCCGGTGCACCGCCTTGTGGACGTAGACGTGCGTAGGATAGTTTGACAGGCCCCACACAATCGCACCGCGCAGACCGAGCGCGTCCATCTGCCGCAATAGGGGTTCCGTATCCGGGTGGACCTCGTCGAATTCCGTGGCATTGTTCGACGGTGAGCTGCGCCATGGCTTGGTAGCGGCAATCAGTTGGCACCGAAGACGGTGAAGTGTGCAGGACCTCGCGGAGGCTCCAGTGCTGTGATTGCTGGGGCCGCGCTCGGGCGCGGCGCGAGACCTGCGGAGGCCCTCCGGACAGTCGGTTGCGACCGGCGAGAAGCCAGCCAGCTTGTGCCCGCCAATGGCATGGAGTGCCGCTCGCTCCCCCTCCGCAGCGGCCGTGGCATTTTGGAGGAGATGCGAGATGTTGCCTTGGCGGTATGCGCCGCATTCGGGCAGTGCAGTCGTGCGGATGTGATATGGCAGCATGGCTCGGCCGTTGACCGTGGCACTAGACCGTGCAGCCAGGAGGACGGCCGCAGGCGGCCGCATCTTGCGCTGGGTGAAGGTGAATGGCGAGAGTGAGTACTGCCGGAGCAGTCCATTGCGGGCGAGCAACGTGACGAGCACGTCCACCGCAAAGAGGTGCGGCAGAGTCACTGAGAGGAGTTTGCGCGCGCCGTTGGCGCTGACGACATAGGCGTGCGTGCACAAGCTGCTGGGCGAGGTAACGACGCGCTGACCCGTCTCGTTGACTGTCGCGACCACATGCTCGGCGTCGCAGTAGTCGTAGCATCGGCCCAGGTTGATGTACTCCCAGTTGGGGTCGGCTTGTGAGACGGCGCGAATCGCCGCCTGCACGGCGTCTGAGCCGTGCACGTACTGCATTGGCATGCGACCGCCAGCTGCCACACCGCGCGCCGAGCCAGAGCGTCCTCTGAGCGCGTACATGGCGTCGTCCTCGAAGACGACGGCGTAAGGCCGGCCCTCACGCAGCATGCTCGCCCACACGCGCCGGTGCGAGAATGCGCACGCCACCGTGAAGGTGTCCTGCCGGCTCCTGCCGCTGATCCCGTACTTGCCCAAGTTGAAGCTACCCGACCTGCTCGCGTCAGGATGGACTGCCCCCTGCGGGATGAGCTTGAAGAAGCCGATGGCGCGCTTGCTGACGGCGGGGATGAAGCTGATGCGCGAGCGCAGTTGAACTGGTCGCTCGCTGGATTCCTCCATGGCGCGCATAGGTTTGCGCAACACCGACTCGGCGCGCCCGCCGGGCAGACGGTGCAGCTCAAAGGCACCATCCTTCCCACCCAGTGCGGCTCGGACCTGCCAGAGCGTCCGCGACGGCTCCATCCCGACGGCGTACCACGATATGCTTTCGTCGAATTGCTGATGCGCTATTGGCTCCGAGCCCATGGTATCGCTAGGCTCAGCCGCTCCGTGCAGGCGACGTCGGCCCGGTGCGCGCTGCCGGCGGCTGTCAATCTGGAGGGCTCCTGGCTCGGAGCCTCGCGCCTGTGTGAGCAATTGGCGTGCCAGCTTATAGTGCGAGTCGGCCGGCCCGCCCTTATTTGCTTGGGTCGTGGCACTCACAGACGATCCGATCGGGCTAACGAGAGAAGCGGATGATGCCGCAGAATGAACTCGAGCAGTGGAGTGCATTGGTCGCACGCCACGGCCTGCAGACGGTTCAATCGTGCCTAGCGGCGGGGGTGCTGATTGGACAGTAGGAGTGGGGCACGGAATCGGGGCGATCGCAGCGAGGAGAAGGCGGCAGGCAGAAGGGGCTGCGTGCCTTTCTCGATTGACGAGGGCGAGTGGCGGCGGAGGGAGAGGGAGGGGCGCGGGGTCCTTGCGGTGGCAGAGGGACCGAAGGAAGGGGAGGAGCGGGGTGGATGGGAGAGGGGCTCAGGGAGGAGGAGGAGGGGGGAGGGAGGGAGGGAGCGAGAGCGAGAGCGAGATGGTGAGAGAGGCGAGAGAGAGAGGGAGAGAGAGAGAGAGAGAGAGAGAGAGAGAGAGAGAGAGAGAGAAGAAGAAGAGAGAGAGAGAGAGGGGAGAGGGGGGGGGGGGGGGGATCTAGGGAGAATCAGAAGAAGGAGCGGCACGGGAAGTGAAAGAAAGGGAGAGGGAGGGAGGGGGGGAGTTGGGGGAGGGGGGAAGAGAGAGAGAGGAGAGACGGGAGCAGATTCGCACAGGAGAGAGAGAGGGGGAGACCCCCCCACAGGAGACGAGGTAGAGATATGTGAATATTCTCCGTCGGAGAGCATGAGAAACCGGAGCGAGACACAGGGAGGGAGAGCGAGAGAGAGAGAGAGAGAGGGAGCCGTCAAGACCGTGAGAGGGAGAGGGACGAGGTGCGCCTACTCATCTGTGAACAGGCGGTTTCCTTCTGCTACTCGGACCCCCTCCCTCCCCCCTTTTCGCCCGCTCGCCTCGTTCTTTGCGGGTGGGGGTGGACGGGGTGCCCCGACTTCCCCTCGGCGCTCTGCCATCCCCCCCCCCGCGCGGCTCTCATTCGGATAGATGAGGAGACTAGCGAACCACGGGCGAGCTCATAGGGAGATACGGGGTTCACCTCCGCGGCTCGGCGGTCCAAACCCGCCCTGCGCCAGCCGGCTGTGACGGGGGGGGAAGACGCCGCCCCCCCACTCCCCCCGCGCGGCTCTTATCGGGATGGACGAGGAGACTCTCGAACCACGGGCGAGCTCCTAGGGAGATGCGGGGTCCAAACCCGCCCTGCGCCGCTCGCCTGTGGACGGGGACGAGAAGGCCGCCCCCCCGCGCGGAGAGAGAGAGAGATCTCAGAGAGAGAAGGAGGGGGGGGAAGAGAGATAGAGAGAGGCTCCGCTCTTTTACAATATCTAGTGGACGCAGCCACATAGATCTAGAGACGCATATCCACCGCGTCTGCAGCAGAGAGAGAGGGAGAGGGGGGGGAGCCAAGGGTCTCCCGGCCATTTTATCAAGTGACAGGCGCCCTTCACTCGCCTACCCATCGTCGACCCGTTGGCGGCGCAGAGTCTCTCTCTCTCCCCCCCCCCCCCCTCTCTCTCTCCCTCTCTCTCTCTCCCTCTCCCTCTCCCTCCCTCTCCCTCTCTCTCCCCCCCCCCCCCCTCTCTCTCCCTCTCTCTCTCTCCCTCTCCCTCTCCCTCCCTCTCCCTCTCCCTCTCTCTCTCCTCCTCTCTCTCTCCCTCTCTCTCCCCCGCGCCACCCCCCCCCCCCCCCCCGCGCGCGGCGGCGCTCGCCTCTTCAAGGAGATGGCGAGCCAAAGGTCCGAAGGAGGTCGCCAGCCCTTCTCTCTCTTCTCCATCCCCCCCCCCCCCTCTCCCCCCCTCTCTCCCCCCCCTTCTCTCTTCTGCCCCCCCCCCCCCCCCCCCCCCCCTCTCCCCCCTCTCCCCCCTCTCTCCCCCCCTCCCCTCTCCCCCCCCCTTCTCTCTTCTCCCCCCCCCTCCCCCCCCAGGGCGGAGAGAGAGAGAGAGAGAGAGGTCGCCCCCCCCCCTCCCCCCCCCCCCCCCCCAAACGACTCTCTCAACACGACGCGAGAGACCGGCCCACCCCACCAGCAGCACCATCCGAACCCCTCTTTGGCCTCAGCCGGCAACCACCAAAATGCGGATGGGTACGTATGTACTTATCCGAACCCCTCTTTGGCCTCAGCCGGCAACCACCAAAATGCGGATGGGTACGTATGTACTTATCCGAACCCCTCTTTGGCCTCAGCCGGCAACCACCAAAATGCGGATGGGTACGTATGTACTTATCCGAACCCCTCTTTGGCCTCAGCCGGCAACCACCAAAATGCGGATGGGTACCTATGTACTTATCCGAACCCCTCTTTGGCCTCAGCCGGCAACCACCAAAATGCGGATGGGTACCTATGTACTTATCCGAACCCCTCTTTGGCCTCAGCCGGCAACCACCAAAATGCGGATGGGTACCTATGTACTTATCCGAACCCCTCTTTGGCCTCAGCCGGCAACCACCAAAATGCGGATGGGTACCTATGTACTTATCCGAACCCCTCTTTGGCCTCAGCCGGCAACCACCAAAATGCGGATGGGTACCTATGTACTTATCCGAACCCCTCTTTGGCCTCAGCCGGCAACCACCAAAATGCGGATGGGTACCTATGTACTTATCCGAACCCCTCTTTGGCCTCAGCCGGCAACCACCAAAATGCGGATGGGTACCTTTGTACTTATCCGAACCCCTCTTTGGCCTCAGCCGGCAACCACCAAAAAGCGGATGGGTACCTATGTACTTATCCGAACCCCTCTTTGGCCTCAGCCGGCAACCACCAAAAAGCGGATGGGTACCTATGTACTTATCCGAACCCCTCTTTGGCCTCAGCCGGCAACCACCAAAATGCGGATGGGTACCTATGTACTTATCCGAACCCCTCTTTGGCCTCAGCCGGCAACCACCAAAATGCGGATGGGTACCTATGTACTTATCCGAACCCCTCTTTGGCCTCAGCCGGCAACCACCAAAATGCGGATGGGTACCTATGTACTTATCCGAACCCCTCTTTGGCCTCAGCCGGCAACCACCAAAAAGCGGATGGGTACCTATGTACTTATCCGAACCCCTCTTTGGCCTCAGCCGGCAACCACCAAAAAGCGGATGGGTACCTATGTACTTATCCGAACCCCTCTTTGGCCTCAGCCGGCAACCACCAAAATGCGGATGGGTACCTTTGTACTTATCCGAACCCCTCTTTGGCCTCAGCCGGCAACCACCAAAATGCGGATGGGTACCTCTAGGGAAGGGAATCGCGCGGGAAAGATATAGACAAAAGGGGGCCGGAAACTCAAGGAAGCACTCGGGGAGAGATGGGAGGGGAGAGAGGGGAGAGGGCTTCCGCGGGGGAGCCGGGGAGAGGAGAGGAGAGGGGGGGGGCGGACCGATACGGGAAGATACGGGGAGAAAGGGGACTGGGGCGCGGCAACGGAGAGGGAGTCGCGCGGGAAGACCTAAAAACGGAACGCACGGGGGGAAGTGTACAAGGCCCCCCCTTTACCCGCAACAAATAGTTTTGGAGAATCAAGTATAAACTTAGTTGCCGGGCAAAGTCGTAGATCTTATAGTTGATGAGAGTAGTTGATCTAACAATATCAAGAAGTTTCCCCCCCAAAAATGCCTTTTCTGAATCCTGCGGACGCAATGAACAGCGCCACCTCGATGTCTTCGCACTATGTGCCACCTTTTACGGCGGCTCTGTACGGTGTCCCTCTCTCGCCTGCTCCCACCTCTCCCCCCCCCTCTCCCCCCCCTCCCTTGCTCGCCACCACGCTCGCCGCCACACCCGTTCGGTGACCGGGCTGAGCGGCCGCGCGAACATGGCCGAGACGTTCACGAACGTCATTTGAAGATGAGCCGGACTCGTCAGTCCCGCCGCGGCCCTTGCCCCTTGCTCTTTCCCCTCTCCCTATTGTTTGCTTGCACCGCATGATGCACGCCGCAGGGCCCTCCTCTCTCGACGGCGAGCGCCGAGGTATCCGTCCACCGAGCCGATGGCTACGCGGTGTGCCACGATCAGCATGGCCAACGACGGCTTGGGAGTAACCCCCTCGGCCCCGGCGCCCACGCCTGACCGCTTGGCCGCAGCCACCGCATCGACCACTTCAAGATGGAGGTGTCTCCCTTGAGGAGATGGCATGCAAGGGTGCGGCTGCCCCACCTAAACTTCCTCGACAAGCGCCTCGTCGGCGAAGGCGGCGTGTTGTCCTCGCGTGGGAGCCGCACACCACCCCCGCCGCGCCCCCGCCGACCACGCCCTCGCGCAGCAGCTCTTCTGCTGCCGATAATCAAGGGAGATGGCGGCTGCTGGCCAGCGTCTCGCGCGCGGCCGGTGCGGCGGGCCGCGGCCAAGGAGGCCGGGGTCGCCGGGGTCGCGGTGGTCACGCCCTGATCAGCTCGAAGATCGCCCACCCCGCCGCGTTGGGCTCGAACTTGTGCTCGGGCAGACAGTTCGCCAGGGCGCAGAAGGGACCGTGCTCCGTCTGTCCCTTGCGAAGCACCTCGCGGTACTTCGCCGGGTGACTGGCGAGGTGGCGCTCGATCCGGCGCGTCTTGAGCGTGTTCGTGTCGTGGAGCGCCAGGTACCGCGGCCGGCAGTCGCGCTCGACGCGCACAAACTCCGCCCAGCCGGTATACTCGTTGCCGTCGATCAGCACCATGTCGAAGGGCGACTCTTGGCAGAGCGGCGTGAGTAGCGGCGTCATCGAGCGCATGAGCTCGGCGTCGCGCCGGTGGTAGAGGCGGAAGTGGCTGCCTCGCTCGGCCTCGGGCACCTCGCTCGCCTGCATCATCTCGTTCACTGGCACAGTCGTGCCGCGCACGCAGCGGACGGGAAGATCTCGCAATGCCCGAGAGGCGTGCCGCCACGCGGGCTCGAATAGCTCAATCGTGACGACTGCCGAGTGGCAGCACTTTCGGTTGGGAGCTCCTGCTTGCACACAGTTGGGAGAGGGCACGCTCCGCTCGATCGCCAGCGCCATATCGAGCGTCGATCCCGCCCCGTAGAAGGTTCCAATCTCGAGGATCCGGACGCCGCCGCCACGCGTCGCCGAAGGATGGGAAGGGAGAGAGGGGGAGAGAGCAGAGGAGGGAGAGGAGGGGGCGAAGGAGAAGGAGGAGCGGGAGAGGTTTGCAGCGAGAGAGGAGAGAACGAAGCCGAAGGAGGTGCGGGCACCGATCTGGCCGCGAGAGCGAGGGGCAGAGTGGGAGGGGACGTCGAAGCAGATGGGAGGACGAGGCTGGAGGCTTGCCCAGGCGGGGGAGTAGGGGTGGGACTCCCACGGGGCAGGCGGGGGCGGGGCGGGAGGCATAAGGGGGGGGAGAGGGGGGGGGAAAGGAGAGGGGAGAGATAGGGGGGATAGGAGGGAGAGGGAGGGAGGAGAGAAGAGAGAAAGAAGGGGAAGAGAAAGAGAAAAAAGAGAGAGGGGGAGGAGAGAGAGAAGGGGCGAGGAGGGGGGAAAGGGTGGAGGAGAGAGGCGAAGGGAGAGAAAAGAGGAGAAGAGATTGAGGAGAGAGAAGGGGGGAAAGAGGAGAGAGAGAGAAGGGAAGAGAGAGAAGGGGAGAGAGAGAAAGAGAGGGAAAAGGGGAGCGGAGGGGGCTTTTAAGTACTATCTTTGGGTTCCCACTTCGGGGGGCCGGGGGAGGGAAGGGGGGAAGGAGAGAATAGAGAAAGGCAGGAAAGAGGTTAGAAAGAAGGGGGAGAGGAGAGAGGAGAGAGAGAGAAGGGGACGGGGAAGGAGAGAAGAGAGAGACAGGAAAAAGGATAGAAAGAAGGGCGAGAGGAGAGAGGAGAGAGAGAGAAGGGGACGGGGAAGGAGAGAAGAGAGAGACAGGAAAAAGGATAGAAAGAAGGGCGAGAGGAGAGAGGAGAGAGAGAGAAGGGGAATGGGAAGGAGAGAGGAGAGAGAGGCAGGAAGGAGGTTAGAAAGAAGGGGGAGAGGAGAGAGGAGAGAGAGAGAAGGGGAAGGGGAAGGAGAGAGGAGAGAGAGGCAGGAAAGAGGTTAGAAAGAAGGGGGAGAGGAGAGAGGAGAGAGAGAGAAGGGGAATGGGAAGGAGAGAGGAGAGAGAGAGAAGGGGAATGGGAAGGAGAGAGGAGAGAGAGGCAGGAAGGAGGTTAGAAAGTAGGGGGAGAGGAGAGAGGAGAGAGAGAGAAGGGGACGGGGAAGGAGAGAAGAGAGAGACAGGAAAGAGGATAGAAAGAAGGGCGAGAGGAGAGAGGAGAGAGAGAGAAGGGGAAGGGGAAGGAGAGAGGAGAGAGAGGCAGGAAAGAGATTAGAAAGAAGGGGAAAAGGAGAGAGGAGAGAGAGAGAAGGGGAAGGGGAAGGAGAGAGGAGAGAGAGGCAGGAAAGAGGTTAGAATGAAGGGGGAGAGGAGAGAGGAGAGAGAGAGAAGGGGAATGGGAAGGAGAGAGGAGAGAGAGAGAAGGGGAATGGGAAGGAGAGAGGAGAGAGAGGCAGGAAGGAGGTTAGAAAGAAGGTTGAGAGGAGAGAGGAGAGAGAGAGAAGGGGAAGGGGAAGGAGAGAGGAGAGAGAGGCAGGAAAGAGGTTAGACAGCAGGGGGAGAGGAGAGAGGACAAAGAGAGAAGGGGAAGGGGAAGGAGAGAGGAGAGAGAGGCAGGAAAGAGGTTAGAAAAAAGGGGGAGAGGAGAGAGGAGAGAGAGAGAAGGGGAAGGGGAAGGAGAGAGGAGAGAGAGGCAGGAAGGAGGTTAGAAAGAAGGGGGAGAGGAGAGATGAGAGAGAGAGAAGGGGAATGGGAAGGAGAGAGGAGAGAGAGGCAGGAAGGAGGTTAGAAAGAAGGGGGAGAGGAGAGAGGAGAGAGAGAGAAAGGGAAGGGGAGGGAGAGAGGAGAGAGAGACAGGAAGGAGGAGAGAAAGAAGGGGGGGAGAGGAGAGAGGAGAGAGAGAGAAGGTGAAGGAGAGAGGAGAGAGAGGCAGGAAGGAGGTTAGAAAGAAGGGGGAGAGGAGAGAGGAGAGAGAGAGAAGGGGAAGGGGAAGGAGAGAGGAGAGAGAGGCAGGAAGGAGGTTAGAAAGAAGGGGGAGAGGAGGGATGAGAGAGAGAGAAGGGGAAGGGGAAGAAGGAGAGAGGAGAGACAGCCGCTTGAGGCGAGGCGGGAGAGGAGAATTCTCTCGGGGGGAGGATTAGAGAGGGTGAGACGGCGAGGAGGCGGCTGCCCATCACGTTCCACTTGGCCGTCAGCCACGAACCGTGGGCAGTACACTCCTCCTTTTGCGCGGGTCTCTGACCTATCGCGGCAAGAGGGGTCGGGCGTGTATCACCAATGCGCGGCGCTGGAGAGGGGGGCTCCTGCGCCGGCGAGTACCCATCCATCACCCCCCACTTGGCCTGCAAAGAGGGGTTCTCCTTCCGCGGAGTCGCCGCTGAGCGCGCGGAGGTGTCTACAGACATTGGGTTGTCGAGCCCGCTGCCAATCTGAATCTGACAAGACAACACGCCGCCGCGACCCGCGACCCAATTTCAAATCGCAAACGGAACCCCCTCGATGCACAGCAGTTCGGTCCAACCGGCGTACCGCGCACCCATCGCGCCGTACAATGCCCCGATGGTCAGCAGAACCCCCGCCCACGCAGCCTCACGCGCAAACACATCCCGACTCATGACTGTCCAGGACTCGCGCCGCCAATCCAAAATCTAATGTAGATTTTATGCCTAAAGACGTGTAACCATTTTTTCCCTTCATGGTGGTAATTTGGATTAAAAATACAGTTCAAGTGGACCCCACGCATGACCATCGGGGCTGCCTTCATTGCACCTTTGGTCATTGCACCTCCACTCGCCTATGCACGCCGCAGGCTACGCGTTGGACCCACAATACATGCAGACGGTAGGTGACTTGGATGACGCAACGACGGAGGGCTTGCAGACAATTGTTGACCGCCTTTGTTTACGTGACACGATCTTGGCCTCCCCCAACCCAGAGCAAGCTTGGAGAGAATGCACCGTCTCCTCCCCTGAAGTAGTTCAACGAATCGCCCAAGTGGAGAGAGAATTTGCTATATTCCAAAGTGGCAGTGGTGCTTTCTCTCGGCCGTCAGCATTGGAGAACGCCAAGGTTATGGAACCGTCGCAATGGTGGATGATGTATGGCAAGCATGTCCCTATGCTTGCATCGATTGCACAACAAGTTCTGTCCCAACCCGTCGCTGCATCGGCCGCCGAACGCAATTGGTCAGTGTATGGCCAAATACATTCTCAAGCTCGGTCGCGAATGTCCCATCAGGTGGCAGATAAGCTGGTTTTTTGTCATGAGTCCATGCATGTGCAGATGCGTTCCCAGAGTGCTGCTTGGAAACCTGATGTTGTGCCATGGGAGAGTGATGAGGATAGTGATGGGGATGGGGAGGAGCAGTGGGTTGGTGATGCGAATGTGAGTCCGAGTGCTGAGCTCGTTGAGAAGTTGTTGAGGTGAGATGCCTCGCGCCGCGCCGCCGCGCGGGCGGCTGCTAGCGTGTGCGGGCGCGCGCCACCGTCCAAATACGGAGGGGCACATAGAGGGGGTTTCAAATACGGCAAATACGGTCTGTATTTGGCCTTCGGCCAAATACGGTGAATACGTATCTCCCAACTAGGATGAGAACCTCCTGGCTTGCTGGATTGTGAATTGCAGTGGGCTTTTCTCCTTTTCATGAAATGTAAAATGGTTTTCTTTAACCCAATCCTAGATGGGAAATACGTATTTACCGTATTCGGCGAGAGACCAAATACATATGTATTTGGCTGTATTTGAAGCGTGGCCTGGGTTGTAGGCCTCGAATGTATTTGAAATGTATTTGGCCGGAGGCCAAATACCAAATACATATGTATTTGGCTGTATTTGCAGGCCCTTGCGCCGTATTTCCCATCTAGGAACCCAATCTACCGAATGACCGCAGCTCTCTTCCCTTTGCTCCCTCTCCCCCCCGCCCCGGCGGCCCACGAGAGGCCGCCGCTCTCCGCTCTCTCTCTCCCAGGAGAAAAAGTCCCCGCGAGCGCGGCGCGGGAACAGAGCGCACAGAATAACGACCTCGCGGGCGTTTCTTCCAGTCTACGCGACTTGCGTTTTCGAGACCCTTGTTTTCTCTTTTCGAGACCCTGGAAATAAGGACCCCCGCGGACAAGAGAAGTCGCGTAGACCGGCCCTTAACTCCTTACTGCCGCAGCGCCGAAATCGGCGCTTCCAGTCGGTTTTTTTAGTTTTTCTCTTGGTAGCTTGAAGCGCGGGCCGTCTGCTGGCGGCTGAGGCCAGGGGGGTTACCGAGACACAATTCTATAGCCTCAGTACCACATTCATCGATAAACTAGGCATGTTTTGGGACAAAAATAGGTCAAGAAGCTGAAGCGCCGATTTCGGCGCTTCGCTTTATCAAATAAACAACATGGATATGTAAAACAACGCAGTGAGAGGTGTCCGGGCTTTTTCTTCCTCCCGTGCGAACGTCGCACCCCTTGCCTTGCCAGCGCGGAGGGCGGCGGTAGAGGGGGGGTGCCTCACCCGGGCCGTGAGGAGGGTGATGTGGGGCATGGGGTAGGACTCTGGCGGTCTGGGCGAGGCCTGTCGCGACCCTCCGGACAACGCCGGCTGTCTCCCCGGCGACGCAAGAGCAGAGCCTCCCGAACCGCTGCGCGTGGTGTTGGTGAGGTGGCAGGTCGGACGAGGCGGAAAGAGGATGGAGGAAGAGCACTAGATGTGCCCTCTCTGCGATGAGAGGGTGGAGAAGGTGCGGGCCGCCGTGGAGGATTCCCGCAGTAGCAGCATTCCTGTGCAGTGCACGAAGGAATGGGCCAGAGTCAGGCACCTGCAGGGCAACGCTGCTCACCACTTCTCCGACTGCGAAGTGCTTCGTAACGGCGCCGTACGAGGAGAGCAAGTTCGGCGGCAAGAAGAGCCTGAAGGAGAAGCGCCGGTTCTTGTACTGGGGCATTGCGAAGGAGCTGGGGGTTTGCGCGCGCGGGCAGGCAATCAAGCAGACCGAGTGCGTGCAGAAGGAAATCCGTTCTTTGTATGGGCAGCCGGAGACTGGGTTCGTGCCCTCAAACATGCGCAAGAAGCGCAAGAGGCAGGGGGGGGCAGAGGGTGGAGGGGAGGCAGAGAATGGCAAGGGCGAGGAAGAGTGTGGAGAGGAGTCGCATGGAGGACAGTGAGGATCCGTGTTCGTGCGGTTGTAACAATCGAATGCCCTAGACCCGGCTCCACACATCACCATCACTAGTATAATTGCTAATAGTATAATGTGTTGTATGACGTACTGCGTGCCACTGTCGTACGAGTTGCCCCGGGGGGTGACGAAACACTTCATACTTCTGAGGCCTGGTGCACACTCACAGTCAAATGACCTTCTAGGTGGGGCACACCGGGCTCCGGCTCGGGCTGCAGAATAAAATCCGGCAACCTCGCGCGAGTCGCGCCTCGAGTCTCGCTAGACCGCGCATCCTACTGCTACTGCACATCAGTCATCGCCCTTATCTCCCTTTCCTCCGCCCCCTCGCCTTCCCCCCCCCTCGTTCCTTTGTCTTCGGTGTCGGGGGTGCGGCCCTGTTACACTACACACTACCAAGGCCCCGGTTTTAGGTGCGCGTTCCGGGCAGGCCTTTCGGATTTGTATTTATTGTTTAGAGCAAGCATCCCTTGTTGTGATAGAAAACAGCATATAACATATAACGAAGAAGGTTGGTGCCCATGCCCAAACATGCATGCCAAATGGCCTGAATACAACAACGGACAACGCCTCGTTGGTCTGTCTACCGGGGTGCCGCCCGGAGATAGAAAGTAGATAAGTAGATAAGGCGCCGGACGGACTGGAAGGTGAAATGTGCGTGTTGGTGCACAGCGGCAACCCCACATGCACAAGAGGAGCATTTCACAAAGGGATTTTATTTACGGGGTGCTTCACGCAACTTACATCATTACCTTGTACTTGTGCATGTCAGTCACCACAACGTAGACACGCTCTACCTACACTCTACCAGAAACTCATCAACAAACTCGCATCCGAGGCAGACACCGGGCTGTGTGAGCCGCGGCCGAGCTCGAAGCTTTCCTCCGGGACGTTGTCACTGTGCGTCTCTCCCTCTACCGACCTCGTACTAGTGCTCCCACTAGATGTTTGTCCACGTGCTTGGCGTGCGGGCGGGCAAGTGGAGCTGCGATGCGCGCGAGCAACACTCGAGGACGCGCCACTCGAGGTCGACGCCGAACTAGCCCGTCGGTGTGGATGTACGTGCCTCCCGTGCTGGCAGTCGTAGTCTCGCTCAGGGACACGTAGTTCACTCCAGGCGATCGCGTCCCGATGGTAGATGCTGAAGCACTCGGCGTGGTAGTGCCTCCTGCAGCCTGTGCACCACACCCCCTTCGCGGCCTTCGCGCGGCCCTGCTGCTGGTGCCGATGCGATTGCGTTGCCTTGTTCTCCGCTGCCTTTGGACACCAGACGCCCATGCCGCAGTACCGCGTCTTCCCCACGGCTTCGGGCACGCTCGTGATCAAGTGCCTGGAGCGGTCGAAGGGAAGCGGAATGAGTTGCTCGTCAGCATAGGCGCTACGCTGCCGCTTCACAGCGCGTGAGCGGCCGCGCCCGCGCAAGGCATCGATAGCGTTGAGGAGGTCCTGGACGCAGTAATCGTCGAGGTTAATGTGGTCGTCCCGGTCGGGTCGCGATGAGTTGAAGCCGCTGATGAACAGTCCCTCCGAGACCTTCTCGAGGAAGACGGAGTGCTGCATGGCTACCTTCTTTCGTTGCCGCCCCAACACCTCACCCTGCGCGGAACGCCTACAAAGGGGCGGAGTACTGCGGTGAGTGAAGCGTTGCGTGTGCACCGCAGGCTGTGCACGCGTGTACCTGCGCGTATTCCCGGACGGGGAGCCCTCGGTGGCGCGCGCCAGAGCTTCCATGTCGCTCGCGCCCACGTCCTCCATGAACTTGGCATGCGCTGCCACCTCGCCGGGCTCGACCTCGCCGTGGCGGGCCGGCATAGCGGCCTCGCTGTCGCCTTGGCCTTGCACCCCCTCTGCCTCTTGCCCTGTGCTCGCGCTCGCGTCCGCTAGGCCGTCTTCGCCGCAGGCGCCCTCCTCGTCCTCCTCGTCACACAACTCATCGTCGTCCTCCTCGGCGGACTCGTCGTCTTCGGCGTGCACAAGTGCACAGTCCGCCTCGTCGTCCGAAGGGAGCTCCACCCGCTCCTCATCGTCCGCGTCCACTTCCGTGCCCTGCGTTGCGTCGCCAGCCGGCGCCATCGCCCCTGCGCCCGCTCGCTGCACCGACGCTAGAACGGGGGGGGGGGGGGGTCGAAAGGGCTCCTCGGCCAAAAATCAGCGCGCACTTTTCTCAGCCTTTAGTGCCTTTTTTTCGCGTAAGAGGCTGTTCCACTGCGAGCCATGGTGCAAACACGCTGGAGAGAAGCGCCGATTTCGGCGCTTCGACCCGGCAGTAAGGAGTTAATGAAGTTTTGAGTTCGCGTTCGTCCTTTTTTGTTTACCACCTACTTGTTCCTTCCTGATGGCTGCTGATGGCTGATGGCCTCCGAGGCGACGAGGATCGAGAGGAAAGCTTTGCTCTTGGAAGTCGGGAGGATGCAATGCGGAGTGGAATCGCCCACCATCTCCGTCCCGGTCTCGTCTAGCTCGGCCTCGCCGAGGCTGTGCCTCGCCGCGAGATTCGGCGAGATCTTCGACTCTCTCCCGGCGAGATGCGGCGAGATGCGGCGAGATGTGGCGAGATGCGGTCGCCTCTCAACTCTCTCTCTCTCCCGAAGTTCGCGTTCCGGCCGGCCTCTGGACTCTCGACGAGAGGAGACTGAGAGAGAGAGAGAGGAAGAGGGAGGGAGAGAGACAAAAGAGGGAGAGAAGAGAGAGAGATTTGAGAGAGAAGAGAGAGAGAGAGAGAGAGAGAGAGAGAGAGAGAGAGAGAGAGAGAGAGAGAGAGAGAGAGAGAGAGAGAGAGAGAGAGAGAGTCTCCCTGTTTCTCTCTCCCTGTTTCTCTCTCTCTGTTCCTCTCTCTTCTCTTTCCCTCCCACTCTCCTTCTCCCCTTACCCCCCGCCCTCTCTCTCTAAAAAAGGGGAGGTCGTCGTCGCCGTCGGTCGGTCAATCTGCACCCACCCACCGCGTGAGATATATTTATCACTCCCCACTACGTATCGAGAGGGAGGCGAGACGAGTTGGCTAAACCCTATTTGCTCATCGAGAGTAAGTAAGTAGGAGAAGGAGAACTGAGAAGTAGTGTGGTTCGATCCGTGGGACTCGAGAGTGAAGAAGAGAGAGGAAGAGAGAGAGAGGGAGGGAGACAGGAGGGAGACAGGAGGGAGAGAGAGAGAGAGAGAGAGAGAGAGAGAGAGAGAGAGAGAGAGAGAGGGAGAGAGAGAGAGGAAGAGAGAGAGAGAGAGAGACGAGAGAGAGAGACGAGAGAGAGAGAGACGAGAGAAGAGAGGTCAGGCCGGCCTCTCAGAACTGAATGGGCCCCAGCCGCACTCTCCTCGTATTCCGCACTCATCGAGGAGAGAGAGAGGAATGAATAGATGAAGGAATCGATCGGAAGACAAAGACTTTCTTCGCCTTCACTGTTTCAGCGCATCGGCCGCGGTGCTCTCCGCCCCCTCCCCCCCGCACCCTCTCTCTCCCCGCAGCCCCCTCCCCCTCTCCCCGGTCTTCCCTCCGGCCTCCGTCCCGTGGGGGCCCCCCATGCCATTCCCCCGCCCTCACGCATCCTCCTCCGCCCACGCCGAACCCTCCCACGGCTTCTGCGCCACGCGCTCCATTGTCCCTGCCGCCGTCGCCGCCTTCATCTTTCCCCCCTCCCTTCGCCATGCTGCTCCAGGGCGGGCGCTTGAGAGTTCATTCCACCCTGTCTTTGCCCATTTCTTCATCCGTTTCCGGCGAGCCTACTCTTGCCTGTCCGCCTTTTTGATTGCCGTCTTCGCCGCGCTCTCCACTTCCGTCTACGCGAGAGGCTTCGCGTGGCTGGTGTGTGCCATGCTTGGCGCATGTGTGATTGGCTCGTCGGGTGCGATCCAGCCACCCCGCCCAAACTCGATTGCTTGGGTCGCCCTCCGCCCTTCTCACATTTACTTCCCTGTCCTTGTCGGCCTGAACGCGCACTTTGCAAAGCCGCCGCCGATGTCAGAGGGAATGACGTTTCATCCAGTCGCACTTGCTTTCGCCATCATTGCCTACCATTTAATGCTAGCGATGCGCAACTTCATGCTGCTCGACCGCGCACTCACCGGTGTGATGATCGCATCGGTGCACATTATGACACCAATATTCGCCACAGGGTGGCGTGAGCCCGTCATCTTCATTGGCGCCAATGTCATCGGCTTCCTCACCGGCATGCATTTCACCTTAAGCCAGCAAAAGCTGATGGCGATGATTGACGAGATAGAGCTACAACGGCGGGCTGATGTACGCCTCTACCATGTGATCAAGGGTAAATGCGGCAGTGCTGCAATGCTTCTTTCCGTCGCTCGCCGACTCGAGGAGGGCCGCTGTTTGGCGCCTAGTAAAGGCTCCCTCGACGCCTTGAGCAGCCTCGCACTCATCTCCAACATCTCTGACATGGCCGGCGAAGCTGCAGAATGGTGTGCGCGCCATCCCTCGATCCTACGCCTGTATGTGTCTCGTCATCGCCTGTAACGCAATTCCCTCATTACCAACATCAGGTGTCAGTTGCGCCAGTTCTATACTCAGCTTGACGCTGGCCAGTTCACCATGGAGATGGAGCCCGTGCAGCTACGCGCGTTGCTCACCATGCAGATGGGTGTCGAGGGCACCGTTGATGCGCCGGCAAATGTGGTTACCGATCCCACCCTGGTCCGACTGCTTGTGCGTGAAGGAATTTCTAACGCCATCAACCATGGACGGCCCAGCGCACCTATAAAGCTCAAAGCTGAGCTGGTCATGGACGAGCAGTCCAACTGTCCGGTATCGCACTCACTCCATATTTCCATCGTCAACTTCAAGAAGCCTGCTTCACCACGCTTGACAGCTGCTGAGTGCAAGCACCTTTTCGATGGAAATAAGCAACCCGCACAACTATGCGCAAACGTGACGCGGAGGTGAGGACCAATGGGGGGTGCGCCCTGACAGTGTCGCCTCGCTACAGTTCTCATGTGCACCCTATTCGACACGTGAAAACGCTTACTCTCACCGAGTTTTTCGTGTGTCTGCTCTCAGTGACGGCTTCGGCCTGGCGGGGGTGCGTCGCGCGGTCCACCTCGTGGGTGGCGACGCTTGGCTTCACATTGACGAGGAGATGACGACCTTTCACCTGAGGTTGCCTGCTGCACCATACGTTCCGCCCGATTCAAGTATGCACGAGCAGGTGGCGACATGGCAATGTAGCCGGAAAGACCGCGGCTGAATGCGTGGCAGGGTAGGCAAATTGTGGATATCTTGTAAACTATGGTGAAGGTGAAGGTGGATTCGGCGCATCGACGATTTCGGGGCATCACTAGACTGGGGGGGCGAGGGATAGCAAGGAATATACTACTATGAGTTTTTCGATTTTCTTGCTTCTTAATATTCTCACCTCGCGCGCGGCCATGGGCGTATTCCTTGCAGCCACGCCCACTTCCCTTCCTACTCCCTCCTCCTGCCTTGCGGCGCGTCCCCACGTGCTCTACTTTGGGGCCCGGGAGTCGGGGCTTCCGGGGATGGGCGGCGTGTACCGGACCTCGATGGTCTAAATCACTCACCAAGAACACGGAGGACCCCTCGCCAACCACACCCCTCGTAACACGACTCGCCCTACTCGGGATCGAGCTGGGCAATGAATCCCCGAACCCGCACAAACTTGGCGAGGTTCGTGGGCTGAACGAGGAGATCGCACATGCCAGATCGACACGAACCCCAACGCGAAAGGCGTCATTCGACGCTATCAAACACGACGAGAAAATGACAAAGGAATTCTTCCGCCGATTCCAGTCCAAAACAACAAACCAAGCCATACCGGAGTTGTTCGTAACCGACAACTGGGATGCCCCAGGCGAACCCAACAGAACCACAACCACGAACGACAACGAGATCCGAAACCAGCGTAGGAAATATTACAAATGGCTCTAGCGGTCTGGACGCTGGCGCTCGTGAGCCAAGTGTCGATGGCCCCAGCGTTGAGAAGATGGAAGTCGGTGGCAAGGTCGGGCGAGGGCGAATTTTGCGAGGGACGGGTCGCGGTGGTTAGGGCGGGTGCGTGTGTGGCCTAGGGGGTCGTATGCGCGCACTACGAGGTGCACAGAGGGCTGCGCAGATGACATCTTGCCTTCAGCAGGCAGACGATCAATCTCGGGCGGCCGACGAGTGGGGCGGATCAATAAGGAATCCGGTGGGATGAATACTCCGTTTCAAAATACGTCTATCACTCTCGCGACGGGCGCCGCGGTTCTTTACCGGTAGAGCCCCGGAGCGTGTGCAAGGGAGGGGCGAGGGGGGAGGAGAATTGCACCATTTTCTGGCGAAACTTATCGTGGCGGCAGGTGGCCCCCCAAGGAGTTTTGTTGTTATGGGCTTTGGAAAATGGTCAAAAAATGTCACCCCCCCCCCCTATTAGTACTCAAGAGCCCTGTTTGACCGTTCCATCAAGGCGTACGGGCAGGTGCGCTGCTAAGGAGTGTCGTGATAGTACCGGGCTAGTGGGAATAGTGGCACTATATAGTGGTAGTAAAAAAAATATTTTTGAGGGTGTCCGCTAAGCTACTAGAGACACACACTCTCCCGCGTTCCTGCCGCCATCGCCTATACCCCTGCCTCTGCTCCCCCTCCCGCTCCCTCCCTCGTTCCTTTTCTTCGGTTTTGGGGGGTCGGCCCAGGTGCACTACTTTGGGCCTAGCATTGGGGGGATGGGTGGGACAGGCGCCTTTTGTGTTTGTCTTCGGTGGCCTCGGGCCAAGTCTATCCCTGTGTGGGGGAGTAGTGGTACTAACACTCAATTATTTAATGAGTGTAATTGATTGAGCCCTACTGTACAAGTTGGTTGCAATGCTCGCGCAGTTGTGAAAAGCTGCATGAGTGTGCATGTGTTTATGCTTGATCGCCTTGCCAACTATCAGCACCAGTACCCGTTGCGATATATCAGCACATCCGCACCGCTTATTGCCGGGACCCTGCTGGGAGTGGAACTGGCGTGACGGCCGCGTAGAGCTTGAGGCACACGCGGTGTGTCCACTGCGCCGCACCGTCTCCAGTCTAATAGGGTGTCCGGAATCTGCCACTACGAGAGCTTACAGAGTCTGCGTGCCCCCCTCGTCCTCTTCGTCCTCGGGTAGGTCGAACGTGAGATAGCGCTTCTTTTTGGGCTGCGCCCCGCCCAAGCAACACCTGTAGCCGGCGTAGAGGAACAACCAGAATATCCCCAGGAGCACCTGCGGCCCAGCGGGCGGGTAACCGGCGTGATCGTGGGGCGCAAGGACAGGCCGCGACGCGCGCCCACCGCCAGGGCGCCCTTGCCAGGGGTAAGGGCCAGTCGAGCGGGCGCATCTCACCAATAGGGCCGGCACCCAGCCGACGTCAATCGGCGGTGGCGAAGCAGGCGGCAACGACGGCGGTTCCGGTGGCGGAGCGCTCGGTGGCGGTAGTGGCGAGGGCGAGGGTGGCGGCGGGAGCGGCGCAGGCGGCGGCGGTAGGGGCGGCAAGGGCGGTTCGGGTGGAGGCGGCGCCCCCGGCACGGGAGGCGCGCCGGGCGGCGGCGACGGCGTTGGAGGCGGCGGGGTGGCTGGCGGCGCGGGCGGAGGCGCAGGCGGTGAGGGCATCACGCAATCGAGAGCGTCGCCCGGGCAGCACCGATCGTACCCAACTCCATCGCACCGACCCCACCTGCACAGCGTGAACTGCACTGGCGAAATGACTGGGAAGACGTAGGCCGACTCGCACGCGTCGGCCTTGCGCATGTTGCTGGCGGAGGACGGGCAGCGGTGAGGGCCACGGGGGGTTAAGCACCAGGGCGGGTGGAGAGGGAAAGGAAGGGTGACGCGGACCACTGGGCACGCACGGCAGCGCACAGGAGGCAATACTCAGCCGAACGGTCCAGTGTGTGGTAATAGTCGGAGACTGGGTACTGATCGGCGAGGTTACTCCGGCCTGTAAAAGTGGACGCGGGGGCACATGTGAAGAACTGCTCCTCACGCCGAGCGCCTATCCGCGGCCCGTTCACCATCGCCTTGTGAAGCCTGCTCCCCCCACCTCAACCCCTAAAGTTGTCACCGCCTACTCCCCCACCTCTGGCCACCACCCCTGCCTTTTCTCATCAGCGGCGCCAGCTTGGCTTCACAGCCGCTTGCAATGTTCTCACAGCCGCTGCACACTTTCTTCTATGCCGCTCCTTACAACCTGCCGCCCCGAATCGTCCCCTCTGCACAGCCACCACGGGGCGATTCGAATTTGCACCCCGTCCCCTTCTCCCCGTCTCAACACACCACTCCCCCCGTCCTACTTCAAGATTCCTTCTCGTCCGACCTGCCTCGCCCTCGCTCTGTCACAATTCCATGTGGCTCGGTAATCGGTCCCTATGCCATTCTCGGTGCCCCTCCTCCCTGTCTTCTCGCCCCATGGGCAAGCCGGCTTGTGCAGCACGCAAGTGCTCGCTGCTTCCCCCCAATCTCCCGCCCCCTGTCGCTCTCCCGATCCCAAACGCAAGTTGTCTATATCCACGCACCCGCCCACCTTTCCCTCCATCCCACCCCTCTCCCTCCTCTCCCTTCCTCTTGTTTCAGCTCTCCCATCTCCTCTCTCGTATCAGACCGCGGTGCGTGACTTTTGACCTCGCTCACTCCTTCAGCCCGTGCGTCCCTAACTCACGTTGCTGTTCCCTCGCGCATGCTCTCGCAGCATCCCGCCGACCCCCTCCTTCCCTCTCTCCCTTTCGCTCTACCTCTTTCTTTCTCTCTCTTTCTCCCCCCCCCCTCTCCCCCCCCCCCCCCCTCTTCCTCTCTCGCTCTCGCTCTCTCCCTCTCCCTCTCTCCCTCTCTCTCCCTCACTCTCCCTCTCTCTCCCCCTCTTACCCCTCCCCGCCCCCTCTCCCTTCCCCGCTCCCCCCTCCTCCTCCGCCCCCCTCTCCCCTCCGCCGCCCCCCCTCCCTCTCCCTCTCTCTCCCTGCCTCCCCCCCACCCACCCTTTGCCTCGCCCTCGCTGCCTCCTCTCTCCCTCTCTCTCTCCCTTCCCCCCCCTCCCCCTCCCGAAGCCTCCCCACTCTCTCCTCTCCTCTCGCCTCACGGCTCCGCCATCCTCCCTCCTCTCCCCGGTCCCCCGTCCCCCTCCCCCACCCGGTCCCCTCGCACTCACCGAGCGTGTGCGTCAGCTCGGTGCACTTGGGCACCGCCATCCCCTCTCTCTCTCTCTCTCTCTCCCCCCCCTCTTTCTCTCTGCCCCTCTCACGCGGCTTCGTTTTCTTCTCATAAACGGCAAATACTTTCTCATTCCGGGGCCCAATCTCTCCTCGTCCTCGCCACCGCTCTCTCCAACTCTCTCTCGATCACCGCGCGGAGTATCTTTTGAGAAAGCCTCCTTCTTTCACGTTAACGACCATCTCCTTTTCTCCCTCTCCCTGGGATCTCTCTCTCTTTTCTCTCTCTCTCCCCCCCCTCTCTCTCTCCCCGCCAACCTCCTTTGTTTTTATTTTCTACGCCCCGCTACATTTCACACCCACAGTCTCTCATCATCAGAGTCTTTCACAAGAATTTCATAGTCGTAAGGATTCCCTCTCTAACCTCTCTCTCTCTCTCTCTCTCTCTCTCTCTCTCTCTCTCTCTCTCTCTCTCTCTCTCTCTCTCTCTCTCTCTCTCTCTCTCTCTCTCTCTCTTCTCCTCTTCTCTCTCCCTGTCCTCTCCCGCCCTCCCTCTCCCGCCCTCTCTCTCCCTCCCTCTCTCTCTCTCTCTTGTCTCTCTGTATGTTTTCTTCTCTTTTCGCTCTCTCTACTCTCTCTTCCCTAGATGTGAAAAACAGCGGGTGAGGTCTAGAAAGACATTAAAAACAGCTGTTTTTGGGAATCGAAAAAAAACAGTCAAAAACAGTGCGAAAAACAGTGGGGCCACATATATCGCAGGGGGGCCTTTCCCCCCGCGCGCGGAACGCCTCCGCCTCCGCTCCTCCGCCTCCGCGTCCTACGCATACGTAGGCCGCCGCCGCCGCTGCCCCCTCCCCTCCCCTCGGCCGATGGCGAGCCGCTATCGGTGTTCAATCCCAAGCCCACGCACGCGTCGCCACGCTCGCGCGCGCCGCGCACGGGCGGCCCCAGCCCCAGCCCCGCCCAAAAAAAACAGTGGAAAAAACGGAGGGCGTTTGAAAAACAGTGAAAAACACTGTTTTTGTTTTTGGCCTCCGAAAAAAAACACTGTTTCTGTCTTTCACATCTAGGCTCTCTCCCTCTCTCTCTCCCTCTCTCTCTTGTCTTCGGTCCTCTCCTCTCGCGCGCCCACCGGCCACCAGCAAGCCAACCGATTCTTTCTTTCACATAATCGCCCGTTCCTTTCCCTTACACAAGAGCCTCCCTCGCGCCTCGCGGTGCCTCCTTCCATCACCATGTCTCTTCTCCCACCCCGTCCTTCATTTACGCGAATTCGTGGGAGATCCCTATTTTTATCTTGCCGTATGGCGGGGAACACATGCCCATGGCCCCTTACAGTCTTCTTACAGTAGGGGCGCACCATTAAGAAAACAGAGAATTTTGTCCTCTATACTTTCCTTAGCGCTCGGCGCTCGGCCGCGAGACCATAGGAGTTTCTTAAGCTGGGTTTCTTGCCCGGTTTGCCGAGAGCTACAATGTGTATAGAGGTTTCTTAGCGTGCTGCTTTCTTGTGATGGTGACCGGTGGCGCTTGTTATTGCTTGTTGTTGTTGTCCCCTAGTTTCTTGCTACTTGCTACGGCGGTTATGCTTTTCGGTGTGCGTCGTTTTCTGTGTCGTACTTTTGCTCGTGCCATGGCTGCTATCTATCCCGTGTCCTTGTTTTCGATCGTATAGGTATGTTTCGCCGCTCTAGGCGAGCCTCAGGCGCTAAGTTGTTCCACAGGTACCGGTCCCAGCAAAACAACAGGGCCGGCCTCTGGCCATGCCGCCTGCACCTCCTCTCTCCCCGGGCTCCATCTGGTACGCCCGAGGCAGACCTTTGGAAATATGGCACGGGCGACGGAGCTCATAACCCCGTCGTTTGCCAACCATACATTCGTTTTCTTTGCGAAGGCGGTAGTGGCGGGGTGTGGTAACGACCCAAAAGTCCACCGCCGCCTCCGCACGATGAAAATTTGTTCTCCGTCCGGCCCAGTAGGTCGCCGGCGGGGCCCACGTCCGCGCGGTTACCCCGCTACCAGTCCAGGGTAGTGAACATCGCTCGACGCATCGCGCGTTCTGAGGCCAGAATTCAGCGCACGCATCATGGGGGGCATGCCAGGAGGATGGGTGGTTCCTCCCCCATGGCAGGGGAGGAGTGGAGAGAAGGGGGGGCTCGTGCCCCCAAATGGGTCAACCAAGTATAAACTTAGTTGCAAGATTATACTAGTAATACTACTAGTTCCCAGCTTCGCCTTCTCCGCCACGTCAGCACCAAACGTGCTAGTCACCGGCCCACACTAGAAACGACGTGCTGCGAGCGCGCCGGCGACGAAGCCGGCGGCAATGGCGGCGGTGGCAACAGCCCATGGGGAGGGCGTGGCGAGCGCGGTTGCTGAGGCATCGCCCGCCTTGGTGGCATTAGCGAGCGCTCGCAGGCGCGAGGAGGGCCCCTTCGCGGGGAAGTAGCCGTACTGCTCAACCATGTGCGAGACGATCTACAGTGGCGATCGCAGGATGGGTGGCCGCAGCCGGTGGGCGCGATCCATGACTTGAAGCAGCCCGGTGGCAGCAGGGACAGCTAAGCGATGGGCGTTGGCTTACCAGCCAGTCGACAAGCGAATCGAGCTCGGTGAGCGTGTGCTCTTCCATCTCGTAGAGGGCGATCTTGCCCCCTAGGCGGCAGCCCTTCTCCTGAGGAGGGCGGTCGCGGCGAAGCTGGCGTGGGCACACGGCTGCAAGGTACGCGGCTAGGCGCCCACGCACTGTGTGCAGGCAGCCAGGCGGCAGCGGGCGGGCGCACCTCCATGATTGCCCGCGTGGTGAAGTAGAAGGCGCCATTCTCAATGAGCTCGCCATCCCAATCCTACGGCGATGCGAGCAGTGGGCTCAAATCTCAAAGTCGGCGGACCACAGGCAGCCCGAACCATCTTGCATGGTTGCGTGAGGCGGGTGTACCTGGCGACGCGGCCGGCGGAGCGGCTCGTAATTCTTGGCAGACGCAACGCCCTTTTCGTCGACCGACCAGAGGAAGCGGTGCGTGCGGACGGCGGTGACAAGGCTGTCCGCTCCTGCGGACAGGGGCGGTGGTGCAGCGATGAGGATGACATCGGAAAGCACACCGACGAGACTCCCGGTCGACTCCCAGTCCGTGAACAGTCAATGGGCGCGTCGTACCCGCTTTCTGCATGGCGCGCAGGGCGCCGCTAAAGTCGTCGGGCGTCAGCAGTGGCGAAGTTGCCTGCGCGAGCAAGGGGGAGGAACCGAAACACTCGTTAGGCGCGTGGCGGCAACACCACGACGGAGGACTTGCTGCGGCTCCGCGTGGGCGGCGACCCAGCGTAGCCATCGGAGGCGGGCTGGCGGCTACCCACCTGAATGAGGCAGAGGATGTCGTAGTCAGGGTGCGCCTTGACAAAGTCGACCATCGCCGACTCGGTGGAAGCGGTATTGGTGGCGGTCTCCGCGGCGCGCCGGTGCACCTGGCGGACGGCGACAGACAGAGAGGAGGGTGGACGACCCGTGAGAGGTGGGCGGGTTCACACGCCACCTGGCGCCACCGCTGGAGCGTTGAGCCGCCGCGCACCTTGGCACCACAGGCGAGCGCGGTCTCCGCGATCGAGTCGTCGTCGGTTGAGACCCAGACCTGGGATAGTGGGGAGGCGAGTCGAGGCGGGGAACAGCGCGTCGAGTTTGGTAGCTGAACCCAAGAGGGGCCATCTGAGAATGAGTGCGGCGGGCGGACAAAGAGAGGGAGGCCGTGCCGCGAAGGTCACGCAAGGGGCGCGTCACGACCTTGTGTCGCAAAGAGCGAGGCGCACCTCGGCGAAGATGCCCGAGTCAAGTGCAGGCTGAATAACCTATTAAGGTGAAGCCGGATGGTAGGTCTCAGCGAAGTGGGCGCAAGAGGGGCGAGCGGGTGAGGTGGAAGGTGGCGCCATGGTGCCCGGGAAGAGCACAGAGACCGCCCCGCCTCAATCCCCACGTCCTTTGCTTGCTCGCTCGCATGGCTGATCACCCACAGTTGTACGATCGCTTGTGACACCAACGAGCAGTTTTTTGCCCGTCTCTCATGCGCATTCCACCAAAACCCCACGCCCAGCAACTTCCCCTGACTGCCTCGCCCCCTGGGTGTCCGCCTCATTAAACTGCCAATCCGGAGTCGGCCCGCTTCCTTCTCTGCACCCTGTTCGCCGAGACTCACTGAATTTCTCGACTCCCTGTAACGAGGGCCCGCCCATGCCAACTTCTGACCCTCACTGTCAACACACCTTGCCTTCCGATTTCATCGCTCCCCCCGCGACGCCTTATCCACTTGCCTCCCTCCGCCGGTCCATCTAGCTCCTTCTCCACATATCCGCCTCACCCTCGACTGCTCCAGCATTTGGGCCGGGGGAAGAGGGGTTGTCGGGTGCCACATATCCCGCTGCGTCCCTTTCCCTCCCTTCTCCTCCCTCCCCCTCTCTCCCGCCCCCCGATCCCTGTTCCTCCCGTTCCCCTGCCCCTGCCCGACGCCCCTAAAGACGCACCCAACGCCCTTGTCCCCCACCCCCTTCCCTCCCTCTTCCCCCACCCCCCTCCCCCCTCCTCCCCAGCGCCGCACCCAGTCGATCAGCGGCCGGCCCGCCAGAGGCTTGATGTTCTTCTTGGGGATGGAGACCGAGCCTCCTCTCGCGGGGATGAGGGCCACCACACGGGCCATCCAGGGGCTCTATGGGCGCGCTGTTGGGCGAAGGGGGAGAGGGGGCAAGAAGCGAGGGAAGAGAGAGGAGAGGGTCGGCCACGACGGAGCTCGTGTGGGAGGGAGGCGGGGGGAGGGGGGAGAGGGGGGAGGCGGGGGGGGAGAAGGGTGAGAGTGAGAAGAGAGGAAGAGAGGGAGGTGGGGGTGGGGTGGGGAGGGGGTCGAGAGTAGAGAAAGAAGTGGTGGAGGAGAGAGATAGAACGGGGTGGGGAGGGGGTCGAGAGAAGAAAAAGAAGTGGGGGCAGAGAGAGAGAGAACGGGGTGGGGAGGGGGTCGAGAGAAGAGAAAGAAGTGGGGAAAGAGAGAGAGAGAAAGGGGCGGAGAGGGGGTGGGTGAGAGAAGAGAAAGAAGTGGGGGAAGAGAGAGAGAGGAAGGGGCGGAGAGGGGGTGGGTGAGAGAAGAGAGAGAAGTGGGGGAAGAGAGAGAGAGAAAGGGGCGCGGAGGGGGTGGGTGAGAGAAGAGAAAGAAGTGGGGGAAGAGAGAGAGAGAAAGGGGCGGGGAGGGGGTGGGTGAGAGAAGAGAGAGAAGTGGGGGAAGAGAGAGAGAGAAAGGGGCGGGGAGGGGGTGGGTGAGAGAAGAGAGAGAAGTGGGGGAAGAGAGAGAGAGAAAAAGGTGTAGAGGGGGGTGGGGGGTGAGAGAAGAGAAAGAAGTTGGGGAAGAGAGAGAGAGGAAGGGGCGGGGAGGGGGTGGGTGAGAGAAGAGAGAGAAGTTGGGGAAGAGAGAGAGAGAAAGGGGCGGGGAGGGGGTGGGTGAGAGAAGAGAAAGAAGTGGGGGAAGAGAGAGAGAGGAAGGGGCGGGGAGGGGGTGGGTGAGAGAAGAGAGAGAAGTGGGGGAAGAGAGAGAGAGAAAAAGGTGTAGAGGGGGGTGGGGGGGTGAGAGAAGAGAAAGAAGTTGGGGAAGAGAGAGAGAGAAAGGGGCGGGGAGGGGGTGGGTGAGAGAAGAGAAAGAAGTTGGGGAAGAGAGAGAGAGAAAGGGGCGGGGAGGGGGTGGGTGAGAGAAGAGAGAGAAGTGGGGGAAGAGAGAGAGAGAAAGGGGCGGGGAGGGGGTGGGTGAGACAAGAGAAAGAAGTGGGGGAAGAGAGAGAGAGAAAGGGGCGGGGAGGGGGTGGGTGAGAGAAGAGAGAGAAGTGGGGGAAGAGAGAGAGAGAAAAAGGTGTAGAGGGGGGTGGGGGGTGAGAGAAGAGAAAGAAGTTGGGGAAGAGAGAGAGAGGAAGGGGCGGGGAGGGGGTGGGTGAGAGAAGAGAAAGAAGTGGGGGAAGAGAGAGAGAGAAAGGGGCGGGGAGGGGGTGGGTGAGAGAAGAGAGAGAAGTGGGGGAAGAGAGAGAGAGAAAAAGGTGTAGAGGGGGGTGGGGGGGTGAGAGAAGAGAAAGAAGTTGGGGAAGAGAGAGAGAGGAAGGGGCGGGGAGGGGGTGGGTGAGAGAAGAGAGAGAAGTGGGGGAAGAGAGAGAGAAAAAAAGGTGTAGAGGGGGGTGGGGGGGTGAGAGAAGAGAAAGAAGTTGGGGAAGAGAGAGAGAGGAAGGGGCGGGGAGGGGGTGGGTGAGAGAAGAGAAAGAAGTGGGGGAAGAGAGAGAGAGAAAGGGGCGGGGAGGGGGTGGGTGAGAGAAGAGAGAGAAGTGGGGGAAGAGAGAGGGAGAAAGGGGCGCGGAGGGGGTGGGTGAGAGAAGAGAAAGAAGTGGGGGAAGAGAGAGAGAGAAAGGGGCGGGGAGGGGGTGGGTGAGAGAAGAGAAAGAAGTTGGGGAAGAGAGAGAGAGGAAGGGGCGGGGAGGGGGTGGGTGAGAGAAGAGAGAGAAGTGGGGGAAGAGAGAGAGAGAAAAAGGTGTAGAGGGGGGTGGGGGGGTGAGAGAAGAGAAAGAAGTTGGGGAAGAGAGAGAGAGGAAGGGGCGGGGAGGGGGTGGGTGAGAGAAGAGAGAGAAGTGGGGGAAGAGAGAGAGAAAAAAAGGTGTAGAGGGGGGTGGGGGGGTGAGAGAAGAGAAAGAAGTTGGGGAAGAGAGAGAGAGGAAGGGGCGGGGAGGGGGTGGGTGAGAGAAGAGAAAGAAGTTGGGGAAGAGAGAGAGAGAAAGGGGCGGGGAGGGGGTGGGTGAGAGAAGAGAGAGAAGTGGGGGAAGAGAGAGGGAGAAAGGGGCGCGGAGGGGGTGGGTGAGAGAAGAGAAAGAAGTGGGGGAAGAGAGAGAGAGAAAGGGGCGGGGAGGGGGTGGGTGAGAGAAGAGAAAGAAGTTGGGGAAGAGAGAGAGAGGAAGGGGCGGGGAGGGGTGGGTGAGAGAAGAGAGAGAAGTGGGGGAAGAGAGAGAGAGAAAAAGGTGTAGAGGGGGGTGGGGGGGTGAGAGAAGAGAAAGAAGTTGGGGAAGAGAGAGAGAGGAAGGGGCGGGGAGGGGGTGGGTGAGAGAAGAGAAAGAAGTGGGGGAAGAGAGAGAGAGAAAGGGGCGGGGAGGGGGTGGGTGAGAGAAGAGAGAGAAGTGGGGGAAGAGAGAGAGAGAAAAAGGTGTAGAGGGGGGTGGGGGGGTGAGAGAAGAGAAAGAAGTTGGGGAAGAGAGAGAGAGGAAGGGGCGGGGAGGGGGTGGGTGAGAGAAGAGAGAGAAGTGGGGGAAGAGAGAGAGAGAAAAAGGTGTAAGGGGGGGGGGTGGGGGAGGCGAGAGAAGAGAAAAGAACGTCACAATATTCTTACCGTAACTGGCGGCTCGCGGCGCATCGAACCACTACTTTAGCACGTACTCCGTGGGCGGCCAATTCCTCTACTGGCATGTCCTTCCCCCTCCCCGAATGGTATTTTTTTGTCTCCAGAGCCCCCCCAAAGCTTGATCTGGGCCCATGGGGATGCCCTGCAGGCAAGAGGTACAAAAATATCATGGGGTTCCATCATTTACGACGCCCTGTGAGAGTGCGCGTGCCCTCATCGGAACAGCCCACGGGGAGGGGGGGTCCGATTCCTGGTAGGGGTGTCCTTATTCCAGGTTCTATGCCTCATAAATGTAGCCCGGTCACTCACTAGGGGGGTGCGGAGGGCGAAATCGGTAATGGGCAAATGGAGGCCTAAATAAGCTTTCTATAGGTTCTGGTATGAGAGATCAGCAAAAAAAATGGGGGGTCCGCCGGCAAAATTTTCGAAAAATGGCCAATTTTAAGCCTCCGAAGACCAAGCGCTAAAAAGTATTCGGGCCCCCCTCCGGTATATTTTTGCTGATGCCCTTCATGCAAGGCATGCACAACTAGTGACGGAGCCATAAGCTCTACCAGCTCATACCCTCCACGAAATGTGCTTCTCTACACATTATATGATCATCGACACAGATTGCGATTGACATCGATATGTACATGAGTATCACTACTAACAGCCGTTCACGAAACGCTACAATTGTTGAGACGAGAAGCCCCAACTTTGCACCAAAACTGGGCGGGCTGCCGGCGTTTTGGTGTTGATCCAGTTGCACTGGGTGGCACACCAAGCACCATATTCACAAATGCCGCCCTTGCAGCTACGCCAATCGCCGCAGCCGGCCGCGTGCACCGCGCCGAAATCGGCCACGCCCCTGGCTTCAACGCTACCGTCCCGGTGCCGTGATACGCGCGAGTGCCCAACTTTGAGCCGGTACCGAGCGCGCTGGCGGCGCTTTGGTGTTGATCCAGTTGCACTGGGTGGCACACCAAGCACCATATTCACAAATGCCGCCCTTGCAGCTACGCCAATCGCCGCAGCCGGCCGCGTGCACCGCGCCGAAATCGGCCACGCCCCCGGCTTCAACGCTACCGTCCCGGTGCCGTGATACGCGCGAGTGCCCAACTTTGAGCCGGCACCGAGCGCGCTGGCGGCGCTTTGGTGTTGATCCAGTTGCACTGGGTGGCACACCAAGCACCATATTCACAAATGCCGCCCTTGCAGCTACGCCAATCGCCGCAGCCGGCCGCGTGCACCGCGCCGAAATCGGCCACGCCCCCGGCTTCAACGCTACCGTCCCGGTGCCGTGATACGCGCGAGTGCCCAACTTTGAGCCGGCACCGAGCGCGCTGGCGGCGCTTTGGTGTTGATCCAGTTGCACTGGGTGGCACACCAAGCACCATATTCACAAATGCCGCCCTTGCAGCTACGCCAATCGCCGCAGCCGGCCGCGTGCACCGCGCCGAAATCGGCCACGCCCCCGGCTTCAACGCTACCGTCCCGGTGCCGTGATACGCGCGAGTGCCCAACTTTGAGCCGGCACCGAGCGCGCTGGCGGCGCTTTGGTGTTGATCCAGTTGCACTGGGTGGCACACCAAGCACCATATTCACAAATGCCGCCCTTGCAGCTACGCCAATCGCCGCAGCCGGCCGCGTGCACCGCGCCGAAATCGGCCACGCCCCCGGCTTCAACGCTACCGTCCCGGTGCCGTGATACGCGCGAGTGCCCAACTTTGAGCCGGCACCGAGCGCGCTGGCGGCGCTTTGGTGTTGATCCAGTTGCACTGGGTGGCACACCAAGCACCATATTCACAAATGCCGCCCTTGCAGCTACGCCAATCGCCGCAGCCGGCCGCGTGCACCGCGCCGAAATCGGCCACGCCCCCGGCTTCAACGCTACCGTCCCGGTGCCGTGATACGCGCGAGTGCCCAACTTTGAGCCGGCACCGAGCGCGCTGGCGGCGCTTTGGTGTTGATCCAGTTGCACTGGGTGGCACACCAGGCGCCATATTCACAAATGCCGCCCTTGCAGCTACGCCAATCGCCGCAGCCGGCCGCGTGCACCGCGCCGAAATCGGCCACGCCCACCGACTTGCGACGAGAGCAGGCCCATGCGGGCCTGGGAGTGCGGCTCGCGACCCGCGCCCACTGGGGGTCTGGGTTGGTGTGATGAATGCCCTGCTCATGCCAGAAGGCAGAGCTTGGGGTTGACCGACAGGCCCCCCGGAGGGGAGTTGGTGCCTGAGAGGGGGGACGCGAGGCGCCCCCCTGACGAATTGGAATGGCCCATAGGGCCTGAGGGCAATGAGGAGGGAGGCATGCCGGCGGCAGGCGCGGCTGAGGAGACGACTTCGGAGACGCTGACGGGCTGAGGCCCGTCAGCGCAACCCACGCGTCCGTAGGCGGCCTATCGACTTGGGTAGCGGGTGAAGATACTTGGGAAGGCTTGGGCACGGGTGCAGTGGTGACGGGGTCCGCGCGCGGCGGCGAGGGCGAATTTTGCGGTGCAGAGGGCGGTGATGGGTCCATAGGAACAGATTGAATCAATTTCTAGTGGGTGATTTCTAGCGAGAGACCACACACAAGGCAGTAGGGGCTCAAGGGTACGAGGGGTCACGGTACGGCTTCGATCGCAGAGCGCTGCGACGGCTGCTGGGTGCGTACGAAGACACGCCACACCACTTTCTAACATAAACAAGGGCAACACGTAATAAACACGGGAGCGAAAGCCACGGTGGGTCAACAGAGAGAGCAAAGAAGGAACCAATTGGCCAGAAGAGAACTCGTCGTCCTAGAGAAGGATTGCACACAGAAAAGGCGCGAAAGGGATTCATCCATGCTTAGTGAAGATCCTACAAGATTCATCGGCGAATAGCGTCTCAACGCGAGCACAGCGGCGTGCACTTTACCTATAGCTTTTCGTAGCTTAGCCATGGAGTAGCTGGTAGACTTAAAAAGTCTAGAAGCTTACAGAGGTGTCAGACTTACAGAGTCTAGACGCTGGAGGTTCTTGAGGGTGTACTTTAGCAAGCAAGATGCTCGCTACTTCCTTGGTCTTCATCGACACGTGCTTACTACTCCCTTGATCTCCATGCCTGGGTGATCAGTCCAGAGCTAGAGCATATTCATATTCCGAGTAGAAAGAAGCCTGTAGAAGCTGCTTGGGCTCATGCATGTCAGCGCGCGCTAGGATCCATGCAGCGAGCTTGCGCCGCTCTACATTTGTGAGAATCTGTGAGTGTGAGTCGCGCGTTCGTTGCTCGTCCCCCTGCGCTTTCTGCAGCTCTCCTGTGACCTTATGCCGCGTTGCCAGCGGGAACATCCCTGTGGCCATTGCTGCTTTGGCTCCGACGCTGTTCGCTCGGCAGTACGCTGCAGCCTTCCGGACGTCTTCGAGCGCGGCTGCGCGGTTTCTGGCGCGGAGATCGCGGGCCTGGATAGTATAGTGCCCAGGGGCCGGCTTAGGCTTCCTCTGGGGCTTGGGGATGGCTCTGGGAGCCATGGGAAGGGGGGGGGCCGCTCTGCGAAGCGGGCCGCTCTGCGAAGCGCAAGCCTCTAGGGGTAGTGTTAGGAAAGGGGAGGTAGTTGGGAGTCGTACCAGCAATCTGCCTCGCGCCGTGCAAGTAGCGGTTAGTGTTTTAAGATTTTTTTTCCGTTTCATGCCCATGCGCACGCACGCCGTATGAGGTGATGGGAGATGCGCCTTCCTTCATTCGCACATCGCGGTCGGGGGCGCACGGCGGTCCCGCGCGCGGGGGGGGGGACTCACGTCCCAATCCGCCCCCCCCCCCCCCCCCCTCCCGCCCCAAAACGGATTTGGAAGGCGGCCTGGACCTGGGGGTCGCGATCCAAAATGTTCGGGGGGGGGGGGGGGAGGGGGGGGGGAGGGGGGGGGGCGCGGAGGTGGGTGGGTGGGGGGAAGGGGGACCGGCGGATTCCCCAACCCTGCCCCGTCGAGGACAGAGGGTCTCTCTCTCTCTCTCTCTCTCTCTCTCTCTCTCTCTCTCTCTCTCTCTCTCTCTCTCTCTCTCTCTCTCTCTCTCTCTCTCTCTCTCTCTCTCTCTCTCCTCTCTCTCTCTCTCTCTCTCTCTCTCTCTCTCTCTCTCTCTCTCTCTCTCTCTCTCTCTCTCTCTCTCTCTCTCTCTCTCTCTCTCTCTCTCTCTCTCTCTCTCTCTCTCTCTCTCTCTCTCTCACACACACATACACACACACACACACACACACAACCCGACCCTCCGCCGGTGTGCCAACAACACCGTCGACTGCCTCTGACCGCGGGGTGGCGCGATTCGAGCCAGCTCGAGCCGGCGAAAGTTCGATTCTTTCGAGGATGGTCGGAGCCTGCGCCTTTCGCAATGGGCGTCTCGGTCGTCATGTCTTCCTCCTGATGTGCTGCCTCACGATTCTGGGCAGCGCACATGCACAATGCGTCGGTAGCTGTTGCTCGGATGCCTGCCCCTCGGCGCAAGACGGTGTCTGCAGCGACGGCGGGCCTGGCTCACAAGATGGTGCTTGCGCCCTGGGTGAGGACTGCACCGACTGTGGACTTCGGTGTGTTCCCGCTTATACCCTCCGTCTCCCCGACACCATTTCCACCCATCACGCCATTTCTACAAGGATCTCACACCAACGACAAGCCCTCGCGTGTGCGCCGACTGACACCGCCGCGGGCTCTGGCCGGCCTCAGGTCGATACTTTGCACAAATTATTGTGGGGACGCAAGCGATAACTATTGCGATGATGGTGGGCCTGGGTCCGAATTTTCCTATTGCGACTTTGGCAGTGACTGTCTCGATTGCGGCCCTCGGTGCGCCGTACGAATCGATTGCCATCCTAGCCAATACGTCTTGCTCGTTACAACGGCACATCGCCGATGATGCGACTGGTGCACACATGCACTTCGTTCATATCGTGAAGCCCCCATCCCACCAAGCAACTAGTCCCTCTGCCACATGCCACAGGGTTCACTCCAGCACGGCTCCTTCTTTGTGCACGAACACGTGCTCCATTGTTGGAGAAGGTAATTTTGCCAGCGACGGAGAATGCGATGATGGCGGACAAGACTCCGACTACGCGAGCTGTGGCTTTGGTGAAGACTGCGCCGACTGCGGAGCGCGCCCCTTCTCGGGCTATCATAGCAGTTGCGACGGCTCCACCGCGCCTCGAATCGTCGGTGGCACTGAGCTATCGTCTCCTCGGCAGTACCCATTCCTTGTTGCTTTGAACAGCGGCCACGCCCACACATGTGGCGGCACACTCATCGCTCCGCAGTGGGTACTCTCAGCCGCTCATTGCTTCTATGACGACAACAATGACCTCATCGCTCCTACTCACGTCGTCATCGGAAAGCATGAGCAGCTCTTGTTTGGCACCTATGATGAAGGCTACCTTTATGGGTTTACTTTTCAAGGCGAAGACTTGTGCAGCGAGCACATCGGGATCGAGTCGATCACCGCCCATTCCGGGTATGATAGCTCGACAAACGAAAATGACATCATGCTTATCAAGCTAGTTCGTTCAAGTAGTTACGCTTCGATCGATGCTCTCGACGGGCCCGGCTTCACGTCCAGGCAAAGCGAGGGGTCGGCAGTGACCATTGCTGGATGGGGTGTTCAGTCGTTCGAAGGCAATGATCCTCCAGCGCACGCCCAAGAGGCGCAAGTCTACATCTCGAACCAAGACGCCTGCACCACCGCTTACGCCGCTGAGTCTGCGAAAGTGACTGACACCATGATTTGCGCCAGGGCCATAGGGAGAGATTCGTGTCAAGGGGACTCTGGCGGACCGCTCTTTACCATCGACAGCTTGACTGGTGATACTACTTTGGTAGGCATCGTCTCTTGGGGAATTGGCTGTGCCGGGCCCCTCCCCGGGGTCTACACTCGTGTGGCGTCATATCGTGATTGGATCTGCGCGAACAGTGACGGGAGCGTTTGTGTTCCGCCGCCGCCGCCGCCGCCGCCACCTTCATCAAAGCAATCGGACTTCCCCCTTGCACTGGTCATTGGAGTGGTCGGCGGTAGCGTGCTATTCGTGCTATTCTCGATCATCGCATTCGTGTGTTATCGTCGACGTAGCCGGCGTGGACGTCACGACGTGCGCAACCCGACAGACATTCACACACAAGTCGCCGCCCCCAACGATGTTAGCGAAGCCGTTTCTGCCTAGCCGCAGAGCGTCACCGACAGCAAGAACAAGCAAGAGCAGACTATCACCACCAACGGAAGTCTCGTTTAAGGAACCCCAATTCCAGCTACTGTGCGTCATTTCGTATACCAAGAAGGAGCAGAGAATGGAAGAGCCAGGGCACTTGGAGGACTCAGTAGTCACTAGGCCTAGGATGCGCGACAACAAAAGAATCCGGTGGTCCGAAACATAGTAGCAGTACTGTTCTCGGTCTTCCTTCTTCAAGACAACTGAGCAGGGGTTGAAGTAGCGAGTCGAGATCATTCACAATCCCGGTTTGTTCTTGCCACGCGAGTTCGCAGCGCCACAGCAACACCTGAATCGTTGCGGTGGTACGCCGCTTCCGTAGAGTACCTTCGCAAAAGGCGCTGCTGAGAGCGTCATGATCGTCGAGTCGCAGGCGACTTGCATTGAAATGCATCGCAAGCGTTTTGGTATGGTATGACGTATTGAAGACCTTCAAAGAAAAAACTTCAAGATGCAGGTTTATCGCATTCGCGAGTCCGCAAGATTATTTGAAGATAAAGGGATTTCCTTGCTCCTAGCAATGCATATTCTATATTCGGCACCATCCATGCAATTAACTTTATGGCAGAAGTCTGGCGACTCAAGCACGGCCGTTTCTGTCTTTCACATCTAGGCTCCTCTTGCGTGTATGGTTCGGTGAGGTTGTCGTTCTTATTGACTTTGTGCGCGACGTGCGTGTGTAAGAATTCCCACAGGCTGATCCACACGGCACGCGTGATCGGCGGGGGGTCGTGGTTGTTGTGCCACAGCGGCTGTGAGCGCGCTCCTTCTCTTGTGAGACGCAAGCGGTGGATAAAAGCGCGATTAGAACCATGGGGTTGGGAGTTGGGACCACACTACACTGGCCGACGCACGTGAAGGCCCTGCAAGCGAGATGGCAAAACTAAGTTTTTACATGGTTGCCACAGGGGGGGCTCGAACCTTCCCCCCCCCCCCCCCGCTCTCACAGGGTGCTAAAATACATAATGCGTTCAGGGGGCCTAGTGTATTGTGCATTATACGTATTACTACTAATGTTAAGGTGGTTCTTAAAATTTTTTTCTGGTACGTGCGCGGCGGTGGGAGCGGTCGGCGCGCGCTCCATCGTTCGAACTATAACAATAGTTTTGAACTTTTCTCCAATCCAATGTGCTCGTCTCAAATCGATAACTTTCACAAGCAATCCACTCGTGTTGTGTTCAGATCTTGGCAGATCCAAAATGCGATCAAAATCCTATCTTCAACTCATGGGCTCCTTACATAAACTTTGGATTACCATCACTTGGCGGACATATCCTCCTACGTCTCGTTTCTATGCCAATTTATGCAGGATCCGTCTCCTCAGAATTATGATGCCGCCCTAAGCATACTGAGCTATCTCCAATACTCCAAACAACTAGGGCTAACTTATGATGGGACGAATGCTTCACTCGCTGTTTTCGTCGACTCATCATGGGGATCGCTTCCCAAACCCTTCGCTGGATATGAGGTGTCGTTCCGTCAATTGTGGGACATCAGTCGAATTGAGCGATCGAATGTCCACAGTTGTATATAGAGCACTATTTTAAAATTAAATACAGACTAGCATAACAACTTTTTTTCTCTGCTTTCCCCCGCGGCGCATGTTCCCCCGAGGGGGACGCCGTGTCAACGCTTTTCCTCTGCGTTTCCTCTTAAGCCGACAACTACATAAACACATGGTTTAAGAGATATTTCGCACGGAGCACCTGTGATTACTTGCAGTCACATCGGTGCACGCCGTGCGTGGGCACGGCGCGATGTGCATCGGTCCCCCGCGGAGACGCCGTACGTGCGCATGTCAACTTGTTCCCTCTGTACCCCCTAAGGCCCACAACTACGTAAACTAGCCGTATAAGAGATGTTTCTTTACGCAGCACATGTGATGACTTGCAATCACATTGTGCACGCCGTGCGTGGGCACGGCGCGATGTGCATCGGCCTCCCCCCGCGGGGGCGCCGTGCGTGCGCATAGCAACTTCCAGGAAGGTGCACGCCGTGCGTTCACTCTTTCCGCGGGGGGACTCTGGGCGCGGAGGGCGGTCGGGAACCACGGGGACAGGAGGACGGACAAAGACACCCAGGAAAACACCCCGACTCTCGCCCCACGACTTTCTCACATAACTCGACTGAAATCAAACCCAAACACTCCGATCAGACAACGACGGACGACGATCAAAGGGCGATCTGTCGACAATCTTGTCTGGAACGGGAATCGCACCATAACGGAATCGAGGGGCAATCTTGCTACGCAGGATTCCAAGAGACTTACCGAATAAGACGAGAGAAGTGCGATATGCTTAAGGGGGAGGTACGAAGAGATCGCAAATTAAACCTGATTGCCCCCAGAAGCAGATAAAGAAACGCAAGGGAGATAGCAAATTAAACCTATTTGCGAGGCGCCCGGGAGGAAGAAAGGTGGGGAAACTTCCCTTCTCTTTCGAGAGAAAGAGAGAGAGCGCTCCACAACCCTAGATCCTAGGCGTACACGCGAAGTTTTTGACCGAGAACGAGAGAAAGCAGAGAATTATAACGATAAATACCGAATGACGAAGAGAAGCCTAACGAGTGTCGATTCGCGAATGCGACACGCGCGCTCCATCGCTAAAACTGGAACAATAGTTTTGAAGCATCAGAAATCAACAACCTCACAAGCTCTCACCCTCCACTTCATCACCCACAATTTGAAAATCTATATGTTGGGTAAGGTCGATTTCCCGAGATACGACGTGATCGTCAGATGTCGGACGGATAGCTCATCTAGGATCAACGATGCTAGATGCTAGAGCGACGAGTGACCATGCGTGAAACCGTCGGCTGCCGGCCCCGTCTCGAGAGGTGGGTGTCACCGCCCTTCGAGTGGCGTGGAGGCCTTCCTATGCGAGGTTTTCATTTTCAAGCCGCCAGGGCTCATGCCGCCTCGCCAGTGGGGGGGAAGCGCTGCGGAGTGGCGGAGTGGTGAGCTCGCCAACAGCCACAAATTGCGCGGGGGGCCATGAGGAGAGAAGACACGCGTCGGCGCGCTCCATCGCAACCAAGTATAAACTTAGTTGCCGGGAGATGCGAGGTACGCCCGGGACTTTTGCGCATGTCACGCGTCGTGAATGCAGGGACGTTGCCGCCTCGCCGAGTCAGAGGCGGCAAACGCTGCGCCTCTATCCACATCTACGTCGGGCTATTTTCGCAAGAAGTTGCTTTTGGTCTCTACTTGCGCTCTTGCATGTATGGTGTATAGCGGGAGCGCACAATGGCCGTACCAAGCACGGGCATAAAAAGCTCAGCGACGCCCAAAAACTACGCCCAAAGGGACACCATGGTAGGGGGGCAAGCGCTCGCTTGCCGGCCGTGATGTCGACGCGTGCACAAGCAAACTAGCCCTCATTTGCTTGATCAAGGACCACTATTCACCGGCCTCACCGCTGCAGGACCTACAACAACTTCCACAGAGTAATCAACGATCCGACATCTCGGGCATGATTCGTCAGGCTTTCATTCTTTCCGCACCCGGTGGTGCAAAGGACTCGCCGTCTTTCAAGCAACTAGCGGTCGCGGCAATTTCGATGGGTCGCTTGGCAGGCTCAGCTTGGGCTACGGCACTTTACTGAGGAATCGGGCAGGCGAGTGGGGAGGGCCGCACGCTGCACGCGCCCTCTTCAATGCGAGCTGTGGCCTCATGCAACCTTGGGCGAGGAGCGGGTCTTGACTGAGGAGCCAACGGGGTAAGGCGCCTTCCCACCGGCGCCACGGCCCTTGAAGTCGTTCATTGAGTCGAGCACGCCAAACCTGAACAGAACCACGCGGTGAAGTGGGTGAAGCGGCAGCGGGTGGCTAGACGTGCGCGAATCGTGGCAGATCGGAAATGGGGCTCGGTCGTGAGCGCCCGGGCCATCGAGGGCTGGCAGCTCAATGGCGCACCACTCAACCGTCGCATCGCACACCGAGACCGGAAGGATGGCCCGACAGATGGGCGCAAGATGGATGGCGAAGGGCATTACGAGGACCTGTGGGTTGAGCCATGGGGTGTGGATTGTGCGGTCAGGAACGTCGCCGAGCAGCGCGCCCACCGTCGAGGAACAATGTTGGCGGGGGCGGCCCAACCTCTTGGTTACACCTGACGGCAGAGATGATCTTGTTGGCCGCCCACTCGGGCTCGAGCAACGGCAGGAGCCGTGGCCACCTGAATAAGAAGGCACGTGACAAGTGAGTGGCTGCGTGCGTGCCCTCTCGGGCCTACCGACGGCGCGACGCAGGTCGCCTTTGGCGACAGTGGGCACGGTGCTGCAAGCGCGTCCAGCCACTCACTTGGAGGAGGCTCCCTCGAACATTCCCGTCTTGATGAAGAATGGACAGACGCAGGTCGTCTTGACGCCGTGCTTGCCCTGCTTGCGCATCTCCATGCGAATCGACTCGTCAAAGAAGAAGGCGGCCGCCTGGTGGAGGTGGGAAGGGGAGTGCCAGACTCAGGCGCAGTGGGTGAGGCTTGGAAGAGGCACAGTGGAGAGACCCCGGTGGAGGCGGGGAGCGAGTGGCCGCAGAGCGTGCGGTGCGAGCACACCTTGGACGCGCAGTAGTCGGCGAGACCGGGCGTGCCGCACAAGCCAGCCGAGGAGGCGATGGTGACGATGTGGCCATGATCCGCCTCCATCATGGCGGGAAGGCATGCCTTGACCGTCCAGAAGTGCGCGGTCGAGTTGACGGCCATGGTCAGTTCCTAGCGTGCAGGCCAAACAGGGATTAGCATGCGGCAGCGACGAACGCGAGGGTTGGGGACGAGGCGCCGCTGACGGATCCGCCACGGCCAGCGCTCGTACCTGCATGTCGTCGGAGCCCTCGAGGAGTGACTTTCCGGTGACGATGCCCGCATTATTGATCAGCATGGTGGCCGGACCGGCAAGCTCGCTCGCCTTCTCCATTGCCGCGTAGGTCGCTTGGCGGTCGGCGAGGTCGACTTCCACTGAGTGGACCTGCTTGTTGGGCGGGCGGCAAATGAGCGTCGCGCCCAATGTGCCTGTCACGGATGGGATAGGCGGGCACCTTGACGCCCTTGGCGGCGACGGCGGCCACTTCCTTCTTGGCTGCGGCGAGCATATCCACATTCTTGTCGAGCAGTACGACGTGAGCGCCTAGCCGGGCAAGCTACGCGAGGCGGGTGGGCGGGGTGAGCACGAGAGGCGCCGGCCAGTGGCCTCCGCGCGCGCTGGAAGAGGAAGGTAGAAGAGGAAAGGTGTCCGTGCCGGCCTGGCGGTGCGCACCTTTTGCGACATGAGCTTTCCGATGCCGCCGGCGCCGCCCGTGACGTAGACCACCTCGCCTTGCACACTCTTCCAGAAGAGCGAAGGGAAGAGGAAGGAGAGGACGCCGCGCGCCGCGGCGAGTGGCAGCCGGAGCGCAAGAAGCACGAGCAGCCGAACCACGCCGAGAGGGCTGGTCACCGCCGTAAAGAAGCCGAGGACGAGCGCCTGAGGCATCGGGGGCGGAGAATCGTGAGCTCGCCCGTAGCCCCACCCGCTCGCCCGGCGATCTCGAGTTCTAGCCAAACTCGGCCAGCCCGCGCTTGTCGCATCGCTTGCCTGCCTAGGACCCTCCCTGCGACCCTTGCGCCCGCCGCTCCCGTCTTTCCCCGTCTTACATTCCTCCCTGCATTCTTCCTGCCGCAACAGACGCTTCCCCACCGCCACTGCGGGCCCGTCATCTCTTGCCTCGTGGCCCCTCCCCTCCCCCTTCTCCGCTGTTCTCCGCCCTCAACCCCCCAGGCCCACCCGCCCAAGCCATCTCGCATTCCCCTGACTCATCGCCCCCATCCTCGCCCGAATTCGGCCCTCCCCTCCCCACTCCCCCACATTCACACAGACACACACTCTCGCTCCGTCTCCCTCTCCTCTCAACCTCTCACGGCCTGAAAGCCCCCCCCCCCCCCCTCCCGTCCTGCCTCATCCCCCCCCCCCCCGCCCCTGTCCTGCCTCGTCCTCCCTCCCTCGTCCCCCTCCCTCCGTCCCTCTCCCTCCCTCTCTCCCTCTCCCTCCCTCTCTCCCGCCCCCCCCCTCTCTCCCCGTCTCCCCCCCCTCCCTCGCTCTCTCTCCCTCTCCCCACCCCCTCTCTCGTCGTCCTCGTCCTCCTCCTGTTTGTCCCCCGCCACTCCACTCCGCAACTCCCAGCGCACGCGTACCGCGGCGATCCCGCCAGGTGAAGAGGGGCAGTACGAGAGAAGCGACGCCATCATCACGCTCTCTCTCTCTCTCTCTCTCTCTCTCTCTCTCTCTCTCTCTCTCTCTCTCTCTCTCTCTCTCTCTCTTTCTCTCCTCTCTATCTTCCCCCAACCCCCTCTTACTCTAAGTTGAACAGCACACTTTTCTCCTTTACTCGCTCCCCACCCCCCCCCACTCCCCTGTGGTCTCTCAGCTCACGGTCCATCGCCCGCACCCCTGAAGTATATTAAAGTGGAGCTCGTTCACTGGGAATAAACGAAGGAGGGAAGTAGGCGCCAGATGTCGCCTCATCCTCGTCACCCCACAGCAGCACGATGTTCATCTCGGCATCGACCCCCAGCATTACCAATAATTGAGCTCATTCACAGTGAATAAACGAGGGAGGCGGGCTCCAGTCATCGCGCCATCCTCGTCACCCCACACCACGATGTTTCTTTCAGTGAATGCGGGCCACAACTCTCTGTTTCCACAATCCTCATCTCTGTCTCCACCAGATCGATCCTCCCACTCTCTCCTCGCGCCTCGCTCTCCTCTCCTCCCCCTCCCCCCTCCCCCCCCGGGAATTCCTTCAACTCCCTCATTTATTTCTCTCATGAGGACCTCGACCACGGACGGACACGCGGTCCCCACATTCCCCACATTCTCCTCGTCCTCTCTCACGCCTCGGAAAGCCCAGAGCAAAGATCATCCAAAAACAGCCTTTTATTCTTTTACTACGGCCCTTCCCCTCCCTCTCTCTCCCCTTCCCCCTCTCTCTCTCTCCTCTCTCTCTCCCTCTCCCGCCCTCTCTTCCCATTTGACGAATCGCGCCCTCCGGTGGACGGAGAGTGACGAAACACCGCGGGGGGAGGGGGGAGGGCAGAAAACAAAACTCCTCTCCCCCCCCCTTCCCCTCCCCTCCGTCCTCTCCTCGAGGAGAACCCTCTGCGTAGAGAGAAGACTTAGCCGTTTCTATAATGGTACGAGGAAGGGCCTCACCCCGCCCCAACCGCCTCACCCCCCTCTCTCCCCCCTCGCAACTCTTCTCTCTCTGACGCGGGTCTTTCTTCTCTCTTCCCCCCTCCCCCCCCTCCCCCTCCTCCCCTCTTTCCCCCCTTTCCCCCCCTCCCCCCTTCTCTCTCTGCGCGGCTCGGCGCGGCGGTGCGCCTCCCCCTCCCTCCCCCTTCCTCCCCCTCTCCCCCTCTCCCCCTCTCCTCCCCTCCCCCTCTCACCCCCTCTCCCTCCTCTCCCCTTCCCTCCTCCCCGCCGCCCCTTCTCCCTCCCGCCCCCTCTCCCTCTCTCCTCCTCTCCTTCCACACATGCCTCTCCGTCTCCCTGCCTCTCCCTCTCTTTCCCTCCATCTCTCTCCCTCCCTCTCCCTCCCTCCCTCCCTCCCTCCCTTCTCCTCTCCCGCTCTCCCACTCCCTGTCCTCCCATCTGTCTCCCCCTCTGTTGCTCTCCATCCTCCCGCTCCCCCCCCCCCCCCCCCCCCCCCTCTTCCTGTCCATTCTCCCACGGAGTAGCCGGTCTGCTCCATCTCTAGCATGTCTGCCTTCCTACTTTCTCCTCTTCCTCCATGTCCCTTTCCCCTCCGTCTCCTCCCTCGTGCGCTCGCCCTCAAGCCCCGTCCTTCTCTCTCCCCACTCTCCTTCTCGCTCCCTTTCTCTCTTCTTTGACTGCGGCTCGATTTCCTTGCGTTCTCCACTACCTACCTTGCTCTACCCTTCCTTCCCCTCCTCCGCGTTCCCGTCTGCACTCCCTCCTGCTTCCCCTTGCCACCGCTTTGCAGTCTCCCTCATCCCACCCTTTGTCTCACAGTTCCCTCTCTCATCTGCCCACATTTCCCCCCCCCCTCGCGCTTTCACTTCTATATCCCCTTCCCCTCTCGCGCCTAAACTGGCGCCCGCTGCGTCTCTCAAGCCCATCTTCTCTGTCTCTCACATCCTCCCTCTTTGCCTCATTGCGTTTCTGCCAACTGGAGCTGTTTACGCCCGCTTGCAGTCGAGTCTCCCCACGCCGAGTCCACCCTTCCCTCCCGCTGCACGCCCTCGCAGCCCGCCCCCGCCGATGGCTGAAAGCGAGCCCTCGCCGCCAATCTTCGATATCGGATACGCTAGAGTCGTCGGTTCAGCTGCCGACGATGGGCCGGTGAGCTGTGCACGCCAGCGCTTTTTGGCTGTACGGGAGGTGCTGGAGCATGCTCCCGACTGCCTGGCTGCTCGCTTCCGCAATCCCTTCCGTCACGCTCGACGTGTGCGCGGCTGCGTAGGTCTTGCGTTCATCAATGAGGCCGGAAAGCTTGGTCAGCTCGCCGATGGTGCTCATGGGCCCAAGGCCGCCAACAAATATTTACGAATGCTTTGCGCTCGGTGAGCAGCATTGGCTGTGCAAGACAAAGAGTGCCCACGTTCAGAATGGTCTCGCTCGAGAAGGGCGCATGATCGCCGGCACTTGCCCACAATAATTGCATGCCCCACATGTGCATTGAGTTTCCCTTGATCGTGCGCTTACTCAGGCGGCCTTGCCATGCGCCCTACTGCCCCGTGCTTTGGCTCTCGCTTCAAATCCGACGGGACGGTCGGCCCATTCAACTGGCAATCCTACGAGCAGGTGCACCTGCCAACCCAGCCTCTACGGTCACCTTCAAGCCGGGCATTGCGCCGGTGTTGCACTGATATCTTCTCCATGAGGAGGTGGTGTTATGCACAGCACGTGGCGCCGTTCACTTCATAGAACCGCATGCTCACACGCCCAACCATCGACAATGTTCCGGTGCCTAGATCTCTTCGCGCATCGATAATGTGGCGGCGGCGCTTTGGGCAGAGGGTCTCGTTCCGCAGGCAGAGGGCGGTGAGTGTGGCGCACGCCGACCGCGATCACACTCCACCCTCGGCGCTCATCGAGCTTCGATTCCCCCTCCTATCCCGCTTCCCTCGCCCCACCGCCCATAGGTTATCGATTCGTAGGCATGTACTGCAAAAACTCACGCGATTGGATGGTGGTGGCTGAGGCGTGTTACAAGTGAGGACTGCTCGCCACGGCGCCTCGAAGCGTGCTCCCGCCGGGCGAGGGCACGAGCACAGAGCACGGTCCTATGCGAGGCATCTAGTATACCCCTGCCCTGTCCTAGTTCCTGATTGATCGCGCTGCCACTGCCGGACAACCTTAGGACCGGCGTGGTGGTCGTCCCGATGTACGACACTCTCGGCCCCGAAACCGTAGCATACATCCAGCGTCAGACTGGATGCGCCACGGTACTATGTACAGCTGCAGAGGTGCGCCCGCGGCGGTCTCGCCCCCGCGGCGGCAAGAGGACCTTTTTTCCCATCCGCGGCGCCTGGCCCCGAAACCTCACCTAACCCCCATTGGCCTGCTCATCCAGATCACGAACCTTATGGGCTCCTGCCCGTTTGAAAACATCATCGTTGCCGGCAACTTCCCGACGTCACTATGCGCCAAAGCGGAAGCGGCCGGCTTGCACACGATTGCGCTCGCGCAGCTCGAGCAAGTCGGCGCCAAGGCGACTGGAGCTCTGCATGGGGTTCGCTCGCCCGGGTGAGCCGCGCCTGGCTTCCCGAGCGAAAGTCCCACGTGCGCCAAACGAACCTCCACATTCTACATGCCCGTTGAGCAGGCCCGACGACTTGGCACTGCTGTGCTACACCTCGGGCACCACTGGCGACCCAAAAGGGGCCATGCTCACGCACGGCAATATCGTCGCCGCCGTTGCTGGCCAGCTCGTTCCTGGAGTCTCGCCGTTTGCTCGCCCGGACCTCGCCTCTCAACCGCAAGAGGTACGGGGGCACATCTCTAAGTGGATCTGCCGAGCCCCGGAGCGGGGGCTGGACGGTTGTGCTTCCTGGCGGCCTCACCTCGGTTGATTGCCGCCCGCTGCCGCCGGCACGCTCCAAATTGGATTCGTAGGTCCATTTGTCCTACCTGCCTCTGGCCCACATCTTCGAGACGGTCGTAATGGCCCTCTGCCTCTACATAGGGGGCGCCATTGGCTTCTTTCAGGTGAGCCATGCATCGTATCAACAGTCCTACGCCACCACGCTGCCATCGGAGCAGTGGTTCGCACGGCGCGTGACCATGGCGGAGATCCTCATAGCCAATACTCCCTACGTACCCAGGGCGATACGCTCAAGATCCTAGAGGACCTGAGCGCTCTCCGGCCAACCATCTTCGTGTCGGTCCCACGCCTCTTCAATCGCATTCACGACAAGATTATCTCAGGCAAGACTTCACCCCCTCCTTGCAGCCTCCGCTCCGCCTTCCACCCGCTCGCCGGAGTGCGAGGTAGCACTTTGTACGGCTTGTCGCATGGGGGGCGATCCATCCCATCGCGGCCATGGTTTGCTACCATGGGGTCGAGCATACGGCGGCCGTGGACGCGCTTTGGCCTTATCGATCGACGCGTGCCTGTTCTTGGCTGCAGGTGCCGAGGCGAAGGGTGGCATCGCCCGGGCCCTCTTCCGCCGAGCGCTCGACTCGAAGCTGCACCAACTCCACACAACGGGGAGCGTGCACCACGGCCTCTGGGACAAGCTTGTCTTCTCCAAGGTGAGCTTGGCACCTACTTGCCGTAGGAAGGCACCTCCTGATCCGTCCTCCTTTACGTACTCGCCCCGCCCTAGCGCTGGCGCGTCTGATCTGGGACTCCGGTTGAGGACGTTGTCGGCGCTCTTTTTCACTCCTTCCATGCCAGGTGAAGACATCGGTGGGCCTAGACCGTTGCACATACATGATCACCGGCTCCGCCCCCATCTCGGCGCCCGTCAAGGACTTCTTACGCGTTGTGTTTGGCTGCACTGTGGTTGAGGGCTACGGAATGACGGAGTCATCGACGGCTGGGGCCATCTGCCACCCGGAAGACCTGAGCAACGGCCACGTAAGCGTGTCTTGTGCCCATGTTGCCTCGCTCGGCGGGGCCCGGCCGGGTGTCACGCTCTCACCCGCCCATCATATTCCCGTGCTGCATGCAGGTGGGAATGCCATCGCCGTCCGTTGAGGTGAAGCTACGTGACGTTGCCGAGATGGGCTACCTGGCCAATGCCTCACCGCCTCGTGGCGAGATCTGCATGCGCGGGCCTACAATCTTTGCGGGCTACTTCAAGGTGACTCGCACCCCCACTATCCGAGCGCCCGTGTCCAGCCCTCGCCTCGACCCGCATTGGCTGATAGCCAATCAGGGCCCGCTTTCTAGCCGCTGCCTTACTTTCGCGTACTGTCATCCGCACGCGCAGATGCCGGACAAGACGGCCGAGGCTCTTGCTCCAGACGGTTGGCTCTACACAGGCGACATTGGGGAATGGACTCCGCAGGTGATGGCAGCAGCCGTGCGAGGCGGATGTACGGGCGATGCCCTAATGCTCGCACGTCGATGCGCGTGAACGAATCTGCCCGTCATTTTGGGAACCTAAATGCCGGCCCGGCCTTCCATGGAATCGGTCGCAGGGCCAACTGCGGATCATCGACCGGAAGAAGAACATCTTCAAGCTTGCTCAAGGAGAGTACGTTGCGGCGGAGAAGATCGAGAACATCATCAGCCGGTGCCCGCTCGTAGCGCAGGTGCACGTGGCCCAGAGATGTGGGGCTGCCTGAGAGGATATCCGGCCTGCACCCGAACAAACTCTTACTCGAATGCTCGCCCGGTGCATTCGGCAGGCCTTTGTTTACGGCGATGGGCTCCAATCATGGCTCGTGGCCATTATCGTCCCCGACCCTGAGGAAAGCCTCAAGTGGGCCCAGGCTGCGGGGATCGCCGCCGGGTCGGATGCCACACCTGCAGCAGTGGCAGCGCTCATGCAGGCGCATGGTGATGCCTTAGTGCGAGAAGTGCACGAGCAGGTGCGCAGAGAACGAGTTGGGGGTCTCCCAACGGTTGCTTGTCGGCCTCATCTCCCCGAACGCGTTTGTGTGCATCACAGATACATGCGGCTTGCGTGGCTGCTAAGCTGGCAGGCTTTGAGGTGCCGCGTCGCATCGGCCTCGATCCGGAGCCTTGGACCCCTGACAATGTGCGGACCTCACCACGCGAGCGATGAAGCAAGCATTCGCACACAGGCAATCTCCAAGTCGAGCCACGCGAGCCTCTGCCAGTTGCCTTGGCTGCACGCCTATAGCGCAACTCGAACACCTTGCGCGACAAACCGCCTGCAACTTACCCCCAGGCCTCGCGTGCTCGCCTGCGGCCAGGGCCTTCTTACTCCCACTTTCAAACTCAAGCGCAACGACGCAAAGAAAAGGTTTGCCGACATGATAGATGCGCTGTACGCGGTCGGGCCGGCACCCTTGAAATCGAAGTTGTAGACTCACAAAGTGATGAGTAGTAGAGGCGCGTGCTAGTCGGATGCATCCCAACGCCTAGGCGCTGCTTGGTATGCCATCACTTGCCCGAAGGTCGCGTTCCGTCGAATATGGGACAGACTCGGTGTGAGCCATCGAATATCCCTCCATGGTTTAATGTTTGGTTTAATAGTAACCGTCGTTCGTACTAAGGAGTAATAAGTCCTTCTGTGTGGGATGGAGTGGAGCTGTGGCTGTGTTGCATGTGGGGGCAAGAGGATTGATGTATGTAGCATGTGGTGTACAGTTCAGAGGCATGGGGCACGGGCCACCGGACACATGGGAGGCACGCATCGGAGGAGCTGAGGACGAGCGAGGGACCTCGACCGGCATGTGGTCACGCGAGACGAGAACGAGGACGAAGGGCACACAGGGCAGAAGGCCACAGGAGCGCTCAAGCGATAGCGCTGAGCGTACAAAAGCTACCGGACCAAGAGAAGACGCGCGGGGGGGGGGGGGGGGGGGGAAGAAGAAAAAAAATCTTCTTAACAATTCCCGCTACGTATGCGGCGTGAGGCAGCTTGCTAGTGCACCTCCCTACTACCCAACCTTAACCCCTAACAACCCCCTCCCCCTTTCCCAGTTCCCTCTTTATCGGAGAAGTTGGTTCCGGGGAGGCCGCACGCACTGCTTCGGCCGGGAGTTGGAGAGAAGGGGGCGGGAGACTGTGGTTCGTCCTTTATGCTAGTGTTGATTCGGGTTGTCTTCCCTTGTATATAGTGGGATCCTCATTTATATCCTCTGTGGTTTCTTCTAAAACGAGGTGCTAGGTGTCGCTTAGGTGATGTTACGGATGTCCAGACCTCTTACCGCCTGCAAGAGGTCTTCCGATGTTTCTAGGTTGAACTCTTTGTCCACCATGTAGAGCGGACTTAACATTTTCTTAACATGTTTGTTACTCGGGGCAACTATCAGTAAACTGATAGGGTCATGGAGCGCGCGCCGCCGCCCTCCCTCGCTGCCGCTGCCCTCGCCGAGATGGACGAAGGCTTGAGTGACACGCCGCTGTCGCCGAAGCGACCGCGACAGGACGACCCTCCCAGCCAGGTGGGCACAGGAGCCAGCCTGCCACACCCGCGAACCACCGCGAACGCCACGAACAAGGCTGCCATGCTGGCAGCAGCCAGCATGCAGCACACCTCCAACACAACACCAAGGCTCACCTACAATACTGAGAGTACAAATGATTACTAAAGGTCGCCAGTAATGTGGCATGGACTACTCTGTGACCCGAGTAATCATAGGTTGATTACTCTCGGGGGTCGAGTAATCACGTTTTTAGTAATGTAATGCATTACCGGTATGTATTTGCCTTCACTAAATAAAAACTATTCTTTATACATTGTACCCAGAACTCGCAACTCAGAACTCGCAACTCGCAACTCGTGTTCGGCCCTCCCCTCCCTCCGCGCCGCTTGCTGCCATGCCTGGAGGTCGAGGCCGGGGCCGCATGCGCAATGCTCGCATCACAGGGCAATTCTTGCCTGAAATTCGCAACCGGGGCTCCGTCATTGGCGAGCAAGTCGCAGTTCCCGGCAGCTATTGGGAGGGAAGGATGACGGCTGAGGAGCGCAACACGAAATACCTCTGCACGGTCCTTGCATACGACCCCCTCTACAAGCCCATCACCCGGGCTCCGGGGGCATACTGGAAGCTGCAAGAGATGGGCATCACGGGCACTGGTAGTCTTGAGTTGGATTGTATGTATGTAAATGATCTTCGTCAATTTTAATCATCAATTGCAATGTGAATGCGAATGTGGCGCCAATGCACAATGCAGCCAGAATGCAGCTGCAGCGCCTGGGAACTGGGAACTAGGAACTAGTCACTGGAACTAGTAACCCTAGCTAGGGCTAGGGATAACACAGGGCGCTCACACTGTCACGCTGCGCTGTAGTGAAGAGCGGGGGTAGTAATCGTTAGTTAGGCAATACTTTAAGGCTTTTTGAGGAGAGTAATGCCGCCCCTGATTACTTTGTGGGTGGAGTAATCGGCCCATGATTACTTTGGCAAGCCCAGTAATGTGGGGGAGTAATGCATTACTCTCAGTATTGTAGGTGAGCCTTGCACAACACACAGCCACTCCAGCCACACCACACCAGTGGGACGCTTCCAAAGGGAAGGCCTCCGGGCTGGGACACGGCCCCAAATTAAGATCCGCAATGAACGAGTTGGGGCTAATCGACGCATACAACTTAGTCAACGGAAACACGAGAGGAGGCTTCACCAGACTCTCGGGGACCATCCATACGAGGATAGACAGGATATACACTCCTATCACGTGCTCTAACATTAACTGGCAAGCCATCGGCCCGCACCCGGCGCTCTTTACAGGAAAGGGCGCCTCAGACCACCTCCCAGTGGTGGGCACCTTCGAAGTTGTAGGGTATAAAACAGGGCGCACGTACGACGTGCGGATAGACAGCGAACTATTCGAATCGGAAGAGGTCCGAAAGGTTGTATCGCACCTATGGAAGAGCCACACCAACCCGGAGACCCCGGGTGAAGAGGTAGACGACGCATGGGGCAACGCCAAAAGGGCGGTGGCCACATACCTTTTGTGGGCGACGCGACAGGGCAAAGAGCATCAAGCGATAGCTAGAGCGATCGACGAGCTTGCGCTGCTAGGAATTGAGCTCGACGAAGGAGAGCCAGACGCCCGGAAACTAGACAGGATCCGCGAACTCAACGCCACGATAGATACAATTCGGAAAAAGTCTAGGCCCACGAACAAAGAAAGCTTCGACTCCCTCAAGCATGAGGAGAGAATGACGAAAGAGTTCTTCCAGAAGTTCCAATCCCGGGCATCCAATAGCGCTATACCGGAACTATACGTTACGGGCGACTGGAACGCCCCGGGCGACGACACAAGGGGCACGACCACCGACGATGAAGAGATACGCAAAGAGCTCCGCAAATACTACGTGTGGCTATACCAAGAGAGGCCAAACGTGAGGGACCGCGATCTGGAGGCGGTGATGGAAACGCACCCCATGAATGCATGGGATAGAGACGCAATAGAGGGGAGGATTACCATGGAGGAACTACTGGACGCCATAGCGCAGATGGGCAGCGGCAAAAGCGCGGGACCGGACGCGCTACCGGCGGAATTCTATAAAAGCTTCGTAGAAACAGTCAAGCACGACTTCCTAAGAGTCTAGTCTAGTAGGTGTGTAGCCCAGAATCTTCAGATGTTTTTTTTTTGTTTGTTACTCGGGGCGTGTAGCCCCATATTCTCTCGTTGTTTTTTTAGCCTCTGAAAGAACCCGACTTTTGCCGTTACTAAAAGGTGGTATCTCGCAAGAATCGCTCTTAAGATCGACCTAGCGGACCTGCCGTCCGCGTTGCCATATTGGATGTTATAGAAGTCGGTGAGGATATACCTCCACGCTAGGATACCTAGGTACCCCGAGGAGGGGTGCGGTCTGTCCACTTGATAGCAAAAAAGACGTTGGGCTATTTCGGATCCCGGCCTAAGGCTAATCCCCAGAAGTCCTTCTATGAATTCAAAGATGGGCTCCGTCGCGATACATGAAGCCAGGTGGGTGGAACTCTCGGGTGCTATGCCGCAAAAGCGGCAAGTTGGATCGTCAGCAAAACGGTTCGCCGTAGCTATCCTCCTTATGCAGGACATGTTTGAAATGCAGAGAAGAGTCTCTAGGTGTCAAAAAGTTATATTTGTATAATTGCGATACTTGTTTCCACTTTCCCGAGAGGACCGGTAACCTTTTTTCCCATCTTAGTGTGGATTTTTGTGCTTTGGTTTTCCTCAAAGCGAGGAACGCTTTAGTCAAGTCTCTGACACTTACATCCTCTAGCGTTGTACGCGTGCCTTTTAGCATGTATTCTTGGGGTATCGGGTACGCCATTTCCGCCGGGCCGTCGTACGCTCGTCCCCACTTCAGCGGAGTGTATAGCTTGTCGGGCAATAGTTGCGGGCGGATCCGCTCGTGGATGTGGGGTTCTCCCATGACGTTGAGTTGGATTTTGTCTCCCCGATATGGCACGATCTTTTCCACAAACCTCCGGCGATTCACCATTCACATAGGTCTAAATGGGAGTCTCTTCAGACGGTTGTCGTACACAATACGATTAACCCGGACACGGGGGACATATACACTACAGAGGAATGCGCGGCTTACTTGCCGGACGGAGAACGGTGGATACGCCATAGAGGAAATTACATTTCAGTAGCCCCCCTTCTTAAGTCGTGGGAAAAGATATCCGAATGGACTAGATCAAGACTAGTAGATACCACATCTGACTATACGGACCTTCTTAGAAAACAAGCGAAGCCCCCGCCTCCTCCTCCGGAGGAGCAAGAGTTAGTCCCTCAAGAAGATCCGGACGCGCATGATCTAGGTGACATTCTAGTGGACAGAGACCATAACTTCTATCTGCGCCGAAAAGGCGATCACCACAAAGTCCAACTTAATGTTATGGGAGAGCCCCATATCCACGAGCGGATCAGCCCGCAACTATTGCCCGATGAGCTATTCACCCCACTGAAGTGGGGACGAGCGTACGACGGCCCGGCGGAAACAGCGTATCCGATACCTCAAGAGTACACGCTAAAAGGCACGCAAACTACGCTAGAGGATGTGAGTGTCAGGGTCTTGACTAAAGCGTTCCTCGCTTTGAGGAAAACCAAAGCACAAAAATCCACACTAAGATGGGAGAAAAGCTTACCGGTCCTCTCGGGGAAGTGGAAACAAGTATCGCAACTGTACAAATATAACTTTTAACACCTAGGGACTCCTATCTGCATTTTAAACATATTCTACATAGGAGAATAGCTACGGCGAACCGTTTTGCCGACGATCCGACATGCCGCTTTTGTGGCATAGCCCCCGAGAGTTCCACTCACTTGGCCTCATGTATCGCGACGGAGCCGGTCTTTGAATTCATAGAAGGACTTTTAGGGATTTGCCTTAAGCCGGGATCCGAAATACCCCAACGTCTTTTCTGCTATCAGGTGGACAGACCGCACCCCTCCTCAGGATACTTAGGTATCTTGGCGTGGAGGTATATTCTAACCGATTTCTATAACATTCAGTATGACAACGCGGACGGCAGGTCCGTCAGGTCGATCTTAAGAGCGATCCTCACGAGATATCACCTGTTAGTAACGGCGAAAGTCGGTTTCTTTCAGAGGCTAAAAAAACAACGGGAGAATATGGGGTTACACGCCCCGAGCAACAAACGCATTAAGAGAATGATAAGCCCGCTGTACACGGTGGACAAGGATTTCAACATAGGAACGTCGGAGGACCTCTTGCAAGCGGCAAGGGGGCTAGACCTACGACACATCACCTAAAGCAGCTAAATCTCTGGGTAGGAATCACAGCAGTTACCAAAAAAGGAATCTAAATTATTTAAGGGAGAATAACCAAAGCTAACACCGAAAGCAAAGGACGAGCCACAGTCTCCCGCCCCCTTCTCTCCAACTCCTGGCCGAAGCAGCGCGCGCGGCCTCCCCGGAACCAGCTTCTCCGCTAACGAGGGAACTGGGGAAGGGGGAGGGGGTTGTTAGGGTTAAGGTTGGGTAGTAGGGAGGTACACAAGCACACTGCCTCACGCCGCACACGTAGCGGGGTTTTTTAAGAAGATTTTTTTTTCCACACTAACGTATCCCTATCACGGAACGCACAGGAACCCGCTGGCAGATCGAACAAGGAAGAGAATGCCGACAAGAGAGCGACGGGGCGACGGACGATCCGACGGGGCGACAGTTACGCACAGGAATAAGGAGGGAATCTTTCGAAAACCCTTAAGTGATTTGATGAAGACCGAAGTAAAATAGCGCCACGATGTAATCCAACGGCCAACACCTGAGGGGGAATCAGGGTCACACATGGGGGCGGTTCCTTGCACCGGCGATACCTGATCGCGCGACTTAGCCTAAAACGCGAGGAGCACGCAAGGAGGTAAGCCAGGTGAGGGGCAAGCAGGCGACAAAGGAGGCGATAAAGGAGGCGAGGGCAACAAGGGCGAATGGACGAATGTAGGACACTACGACGGTGACTCGTGGCTAGCCTGCAAGAAGGGAACAAAGAAACGCAAACAACTTCTAAAACAAAAAGGTCGATCGCGGATGCGACATTCGCGCCGATGCTCCTCACAAACGGCTGAGGGTTGGGCTGAAAGCTGCGGCAACCTTTCTGGACAGGCATGGAATACCGCAAAAATGAATTCTAAGTGAATTTTCAGGCCTCATACGGCCACCTAAACGCACTCTGAACCGACACGAACAACACGGGCCAATATTCAAAGCAGAAAACGAAGCCTGCAGCTCTGCAGCAGCCTGGATAATTCACTCAAAAATATGGCCGTTCCAGCCCCCCTGTTGGTCCAGAAGATGAGCCGTCAGGGGGCTCGTCAACAGCTCGAGAGCTCGGATACCGGCCCGCTCTGCGCTGCCACTCCTTGTAGCGTTTTTTCGAGGTCTGCAGCTCTCGCAAACCATCGACCGTGGCGGCCTCCCACGAGCTCCTTCGTGGCACCCGCGCCCCCAGATTGATGCCGTGGCGGTGTGTGACAACACCGCCACGGCAGGCCTCAAACTTCATCACTCGTCCGTTCGAGCAATCACCCCCCTTTCCCCTCGCCGTCATCGCCGGTCCGAACGCCATCGAGGGCAGCCGCTGGAGCGCGGCTCCTGTGACCACCAGTGCGAGCCCAGCCGCACCTTCGTCGCCCCCCACCCCCCACGTCTATGAGGTCGACCTGCCGCTTGTGCGGCTGGGAGGCCGCGCGTGTGCCCGCCAGACCGGCCTTACACTCGCTCCACGCTGCCGCGCTGGCGCAACGGAGAGGGTGAGAGTGAGCCCCCCCCCCCCGGCGGAACCCTTCAGGCGCCGCCGCCGCACCTCCGATCAAAGTTGTGCACGCCATCGACCTCTGCCCGCAGCCGCGGCCTTGCTGACATCTGCCAGTGCATTGTGCAGCTGTAGCCCCAGACGTGCGGCAGAGAGCCATCGAGGCCGCCGCCATCGGAGCCGATAGTTGCGCCTACACCAAGGCATGGGGACTATGAGTCCCTTCTAATACAAAACTCCAGTCTCTGAGGCCCCCCCCCCCCCCGCCACTGGTGTGCCAAAACGGTTCGGGCATGAGTCCCTTCTAATACAAAACTCCAGCCATTGGTGTGCCAAAACGGTTCGGGCATGAGTCCCTTCTAATACAAAACTCCAGCCATTGGTGTGCCAAAACGGTTCGGGCATGAGTCCCTTCTAATACAAAACTCCAGCCATTGGTGTGCCAAAACGGTTCGGGCATGAGTCCCTTCTAATACAAAACTCCAGCCATTGGTGTGCCAAAACGGTTCGGGCATGAGTCCCTTCTAATACAAAACTCCAGCCATTGGTGTGCCAAAACGGTTCGGGCATGAGTCCCTTCTAATACAAAACTCCAGCCATTGGTGTGCCAAAACGGTTCGGGCGCACCGCTCCCGTGTTTGGACCGTCTCGGCCCCCCTTCCGCGTCCCGCGGTCAACGCCGGCGGCGGCGGGGGGGGAGGGGAGCGACGCCGCCCGGGGGGGACGCCAAAGAGGCGAATTCTCACATCGAGAAGACAGAAAGAAACGAGGCCGAAGGAGGGTGCGACGATGGAGATGCGATGGAGACCCCCCTTCCTCGTTCTTTCTTGTCTCTTGGGGCGGTTTCCCTCTCTCTCTGAGGTGCCCCCCTGGGTTCTCCACCGCCTCGGCCCCCCCTAGGAGAGGGGGGGGGGGGGGGGCGGGGGCGGCGGCGTTCCCCTTTCGGCGCGGAGAGGACGGGCGTCGAGATCACAATCTCGGCGAGGCCGCGCGCCCCCCGCCGCCCGCCCTTGCCCCCTCTTCCCCCCGCCCCCCTTCCCCCCCCCCCCCCGCGCGCGAGAGAAGAGGGGGGGGGGGGGGGGGGCGGGGGGGGGCCCGATCTCGACCCCGATCGTTCGTCCTCTCCACACTGCTGAGAGTGCCGCTGAGTGCGGAGAGGGGCCCCTCTCTATGTTAGAGAATGCCTCAGCATATCCGTCTTCCCAAGGAGAAGGGCCAACCTCGCCTCGGGAGGGGCGCCGAGCGCGCTTCTCATCGTCTTCTGGAGAGTTTTATTCTATTTTTTCCTGGCTCTCTCTCGCCCTCTCTCGCTCTCTGCCTCCCTCTCTCCTCCCGAAGGGGATGGGTGTGGGACGCTGACCCCCGCGGCAAATCAGGAGAGAAAATCCCGAGAGGAGAAGAGAGAGAGAGAGAGAGAGTAAGCGCGAGAGAGCGGCTCACGCCCGCGCTCCCAGCTCGAGTTCTTCCTCTACTCGTTGCGATTTTTCACATTGCGACGGGTGGGATAGGGGGAACTTGGCGGAGAGAGGAGGAGCAAGGGGGCTCGCCAGACTCAGTTAGTTTTCGGTCGGGATAGCGAGAAGAGTACGAGCGAACGAGGAGAGGAAGCCCCCAACCTCTCTCTCTCTCTCTCTCTCTCTCCCTCTCTCTCTGCCTCTACCTTTGATTTGGAGAGAGCACGCTGTGTGAGGTGGAGAGAGAGAAGGAAGAGGGCGCGGAGAGAGGGATAAAGGAAAACAGAGATCAGGACGTGAAGGAGAGGGAGCTCCGAAGGGAGGCGGGGCCGCCCCCAGAGAAAAGAGGAAAGAGGCTTGAAGACATTAGAAGCGAGGCCGAGAGTGGGTGCGACGATGAAGAGATAGAGTCCGATGGAGCCCCCCTTGTTTCATTTTGTCTCTTCCCGTGGCTTCTCTCTCTCTCGGAGGTCCCCCCGCGGCCACCCTCTCCTCTCTCGCCCCCCTCTCTTCTCCTCCGCCCCCCTCCCGGCCGCCCCCCCCCCCCCGCGCCCCCTCCCCCAGATGTCCTCCTCCCCCCCCCCCTCCCCCCTCCCCCCAACCCTTCCGGCCGGCGGAAGATCGAGATGGTACCCATCTCCAACGAGCGCCACCGCAACGTCACCTTCTCAAAGCGCAAGGGGGGCCTGATCAGGAAGGCCACAGAGCTCTCAGTCCTCTGCGGCGCAAACGTCGCAGTCCTCGTCTTCTCCTCCTCCAAAAAGGCGACGATGTACTCGTCGTGCCCGTTTGATCAGATGCTGCAGAGGTTCTCGGAGTACCAGGATGTGCCGGAGGTGAACGGACCCCAGAGCGGCGGGCGGGGGAAGGGAGAGGGGAGGGGGGGGGGAGGGGCCGGCCACCAGGCGGCGGTGGTGGGAGGAAACGTGGGAGAGGGTGTGGGGGGGAGGAGGGGGGGGGCAGGGAAGAGGGAGGCAGGCGGGCGGGGGGGGGGGGAGGGCGGGGCGACCCCGTCGGTGGCGCGCTCTCGGCCTCGTCGCCCCACCCCCCGTCTCCCTCTCCCCCTCTCCCTCCTTGCTCGCTCACTCTCGAGCGCTCGGGCTCGCGTGAGGGTGGCGGCCGGCCGCTGGCGCTCTCTGGCTCGCCTGCGCCTGGCCCTGGGCTGGCCGCTCTGCAGCATCCGTCTGGCGTGTGCCCATCCCCTCTCCCGATCCCTCCGCTCGCGCCCGCCTCTCGTAGGTGCACACAACCGAAGACTACTTGCGCGAGCGTGCACGTCGCACTGCGCTCGAGCAGTCCGTCGAGCTCGATTCGTCCAAGTCGGCCGATGGCGAGGAGAATGTCAAGCACGAGCACGTGAAGCCGGCGGTGAGTGAGAAGTTCGAGAAGCCGGCCATCGTGGGCGCGCCGACAACGGGCGCGCCATGGGACGCGAGCTGCCTCCAACGCACCTCCATCTACGAGAGCAAGATGGGGCAGCTCGCCACCGTCAGCTCTCACTACGCTGAGATGGATCGGCAGGCCTCGGAAGGTGCCCCTCCGGCGGACGCAGGTTATCTGCCTCGGCTGCCTCCGGCGCAGCACCTCAGCTACGTCCCTACGCCTCCGCAGATGGGCGCGCCGTCTCAATTACCGCAACCATTGCCGCAGCAACAACCGTCTGTCGTCACGACGGCGCAGTCGCCTCCTCAGCCCATCGGCCAGACCCTCGGTCCGCTTGTCAGCACGCCGGTCGGGCCTTTAGGCCAGCAGCTGCTGCCCGTCAGCCAGCAGCCCCTCGGTCAGCCGTACGGCGCGCTGCCGCCCCCGACAATGCACCAGCAGGGCGTTCCCGCACCTATCAGCACGCGCCCGATGGCTGTCCCCGCAACCGTGCCGACCCAGCTGCCGCTGCATGGCCCGATGGCGCAGCCAGTCTGCGGCGCCTTCTCGGCGCAGCCGATGGCCATGCAGGGCATCGCATCGTACCAGCCGACCACAGCGCACGCCTGCGGCAGCGGCTATGCTGGCGGCGAAGCTAGGCGCCAGCGCACCGACGCGTACGCTGTCATCGGCCAATACGGCGGCGAGTACGCACCGCCCCACGGCGCGATGCCGTCCGCATTCCGCTCGGCGGGCGCCATCGAGGCGGGTGGGGCATGGCGCTCGGCGGCCCACACGATGGCCATGCAGCAGCCACCTCCGCAGGCCCACATGCAGCACCTCGGCCCACCTACCGGCCAGCCGCCGCAGATGGGCGGGCCAGCGGCCCAACTGGGCGCGCTAACACCTCAGATGGTCGCACCGCCGCCCCAGATGGGTGGGCCACCGATGGGCTACGTGTCGATGCAATCGCCCGCCGCTTCCAACGGAATCGTGGCGCAGGGACCGCCGCCTCCCCAGGGCTACGGGGCTCCGCCGCGCCCCGCTGCCGCGCCCTACTAGGCCGTGCTAGTCCACCCGGCGCGTCACGCGAGCTCCATCTCAGCGCCCGGGCCGCACTCCTCCCTCAGATACGTGTGAGATTTTGGACTGGAAGGCCACGTGCCCTTCTGGTGCGCTGGCGCCCTTACGCGCCACCGCCCGTGCACCGTGCTGTTTTTCCCAATCGCCGTCGACCCGAGTACAGACATTTTGCAACCGGCGTAGCTGCTCTCGCCGTGAGGGCCGCGCGTCGTACCAGAGTGAGCCTCGGTAGGCGCTCTATACCTCTCCACCTCCCTTGCTCATGCTCCACATTGGCTGCTGTGCGCTTGTGGTCCACCGTCCGGACCTGCGAGCACGTCAATTTGTGTCCTCTCCAATAAGAGCGACGGCGGACGCCTGTCTCTCTTTCCTAGCGCAATGCCAGCCGCATTCGCAGCTAGAGCTTCTGCGCCCATCATGTTTGATCATATCGATGGCTCGCTTTGGAGTTGAGTGTGCCGTCCAGACTGCTCGTTTCGGCGTGCATTTGTGCGCGCATTGCCAACAGCCGAAGCGCCTCTCGGCTGGTGCGAACGCCTCCTTGAGGGTGCTGCTGGCCAAGCATGCCCAGATGCCCTTACGACAGCTCCTGGCCAACAGACATACGGTGGCGACGCGACCCATTCTCAGCACTTATCGAGGCGCGTGCAACTGCCCGCAGTTGGCGTCTCCGCGTGCTGTGCCCCCCCAGAGTTGAGTGTATATCGCGCATGCGTAGGCAAAGGTGTGCCTTTGCTAAATCGACTACTGCCTTTAGTTGTCTTGTTACCACAGCATCCATATTGGCGCTCGTTCGACTATCGAAACGTGATTGCCGCTAGCTTGTCGGGCAAAGGCTGCCCCGTCTTAGAGTGCGTGCGTGATGTTTTCTCCCTTGTAACGTTGGTCTCAGTGCTGCGGTGCCTCGCGTGCTTCAAAGGCCGGCGTATGAAATTGCCGCTAACCAAGGAAGAAGGTTTCGTGCGGGACGCCGGCTACCATCCACTCACCCTTGCTTGTTCTTGTTTGTCCGTTGTCTGCATCGATGTTCGACCATCTAGTGATTAGTGGCAACGTGCGCCGTTATCGTGTGAAAAAAAAAACTTCTTAATATTCTCGCCGCGCGCGCGACCCTGCACGGTATCTTCGCAGCCTCGCTTGTTTCCCTTCACTCCCCCTACACCTGCCTTGCGGCTTGCGGCTCGTCCCCTCGTGCTCTACCTAGGGGCTGGGTGTCGTGGGTCTCCAGTGGCAGACGGTGTGTGCCGATTCGCGATGGCCTGTTTCGCGCCTTCCTCCTATGCCATCGGGCTACCGGCTATTGTGTGTTTGCTCCTTGTGCTGGGTGTCAGGCAGCTGTGGTCAGTGTGTCTAGGGCCTACTTTAGGATGGTGGGCGGCTCGCGGCGCGGGGTCGCTTGGTTAGGCTAGTCGCTCTGCTATGTTGAGGGCTTCCGCTACCAGAGATAGATTCGTGCTCATGACTAGGGCGCCTTTGTTGTTAGTTAAGAAGACAGGGGCGCTGAGGTCGTGTGGAGATTTGATTTTCGGCTTCCTTCCCAGGGAGGCCTTGCGCGTGCGTGCGGTTAAGAAGTTGTCCGGAGGTTCCCGACCTCTGACGAGGGCCGTGAACCTGCTTAGGACTCTTTCGATAACCGGTACGTGGTGGAAGGTGTGATTTTCGAATTCCACTTTGTAGAAGTCGCTTATGATGTATCTCCATGCTATTAGGTAGAGGGCTTTAAGGCTATCCGGCGACGGGGAATTCGGGTATGCGAATAGTCTGTCTTTGATTTTTTGAGTCGTCGATCTGTCTTTCGCCGGGGTGTACCCCGCTACGGCTTCTATGGTTTGAAATATCGGAAGCGTGGACGGGCATCTAGCTAGGTGCGTCGAGTTTTCTCTGTGTTTCCCGCAGAGTCTACATCTTGTGGTGGTCGCCGCTGCGAACCGGTTTCGCGTACCCAGCCTCCTATGGGTAACGTGCTTGAAGTGCAGGTGTTTGTCTGTGTGTTTTAGTAGGGGGTGGGTATAGAGTTTCGCCACGTGCTTCCATTCATCGTGCGTTAGGTCTAGCTTGCGGGCCCACGCCTCTCGCGCTGGCTGAGGTTTGTTGCGGGGGCCGTCCCCTTTGAGCTCTCGCGTTATATCCGACACGGTGATTTGGTCTAGTTGTGTCTTTTCGTTAAGCGTGTACTCGTCCGCAAGAGGGAATTCGAGGTGTTTCGGGCCTTTTAGTCCATTTTCCCATTTAGCTGGGGCGTAGTAGTGATCCTCCTCGCCCGGTTTTGCTACCACGGTGGTGTCTGTGGTCTCGCCTAGATAGTTGGTGTTTGTATAGATCCATATGTTATTCATTCTAGTTATGTACGTTATCGTGTGAGGTAGACAAAAACTATTGTTATAGTTTTAGCGATGGAGCGCGCGCCGACCGCTCCCCTCTCCCAGCCCCCCGCCGTCACGACGCCCCAACGGGGCCGCCCCAAGCCGCCGGAGCCGAAGCGCTCGCAGGCCTCAGCACCGCCTGACAACGACGTCGAGATGGCGCCGCCACCCTCGCCATCCAGGCAGCCACAGAAGCAGGGAGCAGGCAAAGTCCTGTTCCCTGCTGACAAGCAGAACCTGACTCAGGCTCAGAACGCCAGCGCCGCCGGGCAGCCACCCACTCAAGGACTCCCCATGGGGTGTGGCAGCTCTGCTGCCACCCCCATGGCGGTAACTCCTACCAAGGTAGTGTTCCATCAAGTATGGGCAGACAAGAAGTCGGTGTGTCACCTACGGACGTGTAACGAAAGTGTTGACGTGGGGCAAGCGTCCACTCAGATTTCAGAGGGTACGATTCGGAAGGCAGGCTCACGAAATCGATGAGGATGTATGAGGGTTGACACAAAAGGGAGCTTCAGACAGGCGAGGTTTGGGGGTTATCCAACCCGACCTACTCGACATCGGCCATGGGCCACGCTGATTGGGCGAAAAATGCTTGCAATCGGCTCATGCGCTTGATGCCACACCTCGAAGTGGAGGGAGGAGGATCGGCAAGGTTTCTTCTGGGCCAGGTGTCTCCGCAGATGCTTGCGTATATCAGGTAAACTATTTTTATAAATATCTCGGCGTGCACGCGGCGCGTGCGTCTAGACGCGCAGAGATGAGTTGCAATCAATGAAACCCGTCACGAAACACGCACGGCGTTGAACCTTCGCCTAGGTGAGATTTTCCGCCAGGTGCACGCCGTGCGTGCGCCAGATAGCTATGCGTGCGCATAGGAGTTGATGAGTCTGCACGCCGTCGTGCGCCGGGCGCGATGTGCAGCGGGTCCTCCGCGGGGACGCCGTGCGTGTTTCCGCGGGGGGAGGGACGGCGCCCCAGGAGGTTGCAAAGGGTACGATAAGCCGTGGGCTATCTCATATCTGCGCAAGAATCAAGTCAGTTTTCGCCAATGCACATGCGAGCAAGACAAAGCGAAAGCGGAGCAACGCAAACGCCAACGCGAGATAAGCAACGCCATGGACTACACCTATCCCATAGTATGGTTTGAACGTCCGAGTCTATGGCCTCCATGAACCACGTCGGAGGGGTGGATGTGGACAGCCAATATCTCGGCGTCCCATATATTATGAAGTTGATTAGTAGCGTCCTACCATGAATGGAGAGACTCGTCATTCCTCTCCAGGTTGCGGCCTTCTTCTTAAGTTTAGCGTAAAGCTTCTCCCAGAAGACGTGGGAAGTTACAACGGAGACACGCTCCGGCCGTCGCTGCGGAGTCTCTCTCTCTCTCGCTCTCTCTCTCCGTCTCTCGCGACGTGTTTGAGTTATCGGTGATTTGGGGTCGCGGTTGCTTGATAATTTGCTTGGTTTGGGTGAATGATTCCGGTGTGTTCGTGAGTCGGTGTAACCTGTTGTTCTCAGCTCCGTTGTCCGTCGTTGTTCGCTGCGTCGCTGCACTCAAGCAGCCTAGGCTCCCTCCCTGAGGGAAGAGTTCTTTGTAGGTCTAACAATCTCTTAAAACCCAACACACTAGGGCCGCTAGGAGCGCCTCGCCGCCCCACAGCCCTTCGTTCGCCGTTCGTCCCCCGTCCAGACACCCAAATGGGGTTGCCCGACCCAGTCCAGAATTTCATTCACCCGACTCCCGGTGGGGAGGAGGGCCAAAGCGCCGCGCTAGCCGCCGGTGCTGCTCGCGACGGAGTGGCTCAGAGCCCTCCGGCTCCGCTCGACTCGACACGGCGTCTCCCTCTATGATAATTTTAAAACGATCTAATTTTAAACGGCTATAATACAACTGTGGACATTTGATCGCTCAATTCGACTGATGTCCCACAATTGACGGAACGACACCTCAGCCCCAGCCCATCCATCCCGATCCGCCCAGTCATGTCCGCTCCGTCGTCGCGCTCGCCCTCGCCCAAGCCCGTCCTCCCGCCTTCCTCTGCTGGGGAGGTGGTCCAGCCCGTCATTCCATCACTCCCGGCCACCTTCGCCGCGCCTCCCGCCGATCGTTTCCCTGCCGAATCATCGCACATCGAGCCCGTGGTCAGTGGTCATGCTCATGCTCGATCCGTCAACACCAGGCTCGTCAGGCATGGCGGGATTCCGGGACTGAAAAGTTGTGTCCAATTAGCTAGTGGGGTTGGCTAGGATATAACATTAATATTTTAATTAAAATGTATTTTTGTTGCCAGGCTTTGTATTTCCCATCTACATCTAGGATTGGAGCTACACTTTTTTTCTGTTTTCCAACTTCCACTTCATTCATGTCTAGTGTCTAGTGTCTAGATCACCGAATCTATGGTCTATGGGCTGTTCGGCTATCCACGGGTGTGGGGGAATGTCCCTCAGAGTCCCCTGAGAGCTTCGGGGCTACGGGTGAGCGGGTAACGAGCAGTTGGCAAAAGAAAGTGTGGAAGCTCCAATTTTGGTGCTTCGGCAGTAGAGTCGAAGGAGTTTAATCTTAAATCCTTTTCATGGGTGGACGCCCTTGTAGAAGTTAAAGCCGAGGGGGGGGGGGGGGCGCGATGGAGCGCTCCGACTTCCTGCCGGTGGCGCGGCTGCAGGAGCTGGCGTCTCAGGTGGATCCGGGGCTCAAGTTGGAGACGGAGGCGGAGCAGGTGGGTGTGGGCGTGGGGGGGCAGGGTCGGGCGGGGTGGGGAAATGTTGGGTGGAGGGGGCAGGGGGCAGAGGGGCGGGGAGGGGGGGGCGGGGGGGGAAGGGGAGGGGAAGGGGGGAGTGGAAGGGAAGGGAGGGGAATAGAGGAGACGGAGAGGGGGGGGGGGGGGGGGGAAGGGGGGTGGAAGGGGAGAGGGGAGAGAGGGGGGGCGAAGGGAGAAGGGGAAGGGGGAGGGGGGGGGGGTTGCACGGGACGTGGGGACGAAGAAGGGGAGGAGGAGCGGAGCGGAGGGGGGGGAGGGGGGGGGGGGGGGAGGGGGGGGCGAGGGGGAGGGGGGATAGGGCGAGGGGGCGTTGCCGAGAGAGGCATGGGTAAGAAACGGCGACGATGGAGGTTTTGGGCAGATATGCAGAGAGCAGAAATGTCGAGGAAAGTATGGGATGAGGGGGGGGGGAAGATCTGCACAGAAGGGATGGAAGACATTAGTGGAAGGGTCGATGCTTGGAGGGATGAGAAGGATAGGCGAAGCCTGCACATGCCGGCGTCTTCTGGAGATAGTGGGAACGCAAACAAGAGCGACGGCGGAGGGGCCATCGGAGGTCCAATGGGAGCGTGAGCGCTTCCTACGCATCCTTGATGTCGATCGTGTGCAGGCATGCCTTGACTTTTGATCGACCCTCTTCTTTTGCAACAGGTTCTTCAGGACGTGGCGGATGACTTCGTGGAGAATGTGCGCGGCCCAACTCAGCACCTGCTCCACGAGCCCACCCATGAACACGCCAGTTGTGCGCTCGCGAGCTGCCAATCGGCCGTCGGGCATTGCTATGTTGCACGTGCTGTTCTCGGAGCCACTCTTTCTTGAATCTCGCCCGCACCTCCTGTTCTTCAGGTGGTGGCCTTTGCATGCCAGCTGGCGGCCCACCGCGGCTCACGTACTTTGGAGACGAAGGACGTGCAGCTCGCGCTAGAGAAGGTACGCCTGTGCATGGCCCCCCACTCCACTCGATCACGCTCGGATGCCCGAATCATCAGCTTACACCCTGCTATGCACGTGACACCGGCAGTTATGGGACATGCGCCTTCCCGGCATTGGCGACTCGTCGGCCGAGCTTCGTATTGTCCAAAGGAGACCACAGGTGCGTGTGTTTCTAGCCTTGGCTGGTCATTGTCACTCGACGACCGGCTGCAAGCGCCGCACGATTTTCCGGTGTTGGTGCCCCAACCGGGAGTAGCCACTACGCTATGGACAGCACGTGGCCTTTTCATGCGTCGTTGCAAGACCTGTTGTGCCCCCGGGGGGAATGCCGCGTACCAGATGCAGTTCATGGCCGTGCTGCGCACATTGGACTGTTTCGCGCTCTCAGCAACCTCTTGGCCTCTCAGGCCTTTAGCGACGCGTACAAACAAAGGCTCAACTTAGTGCGGAAAAGTCAGGCGCGGGCGCAGTGAGATGAGCGACTTGGTGTCGGCGCAGAAAATGACGCCGTGCAATCTCACTCCTCGGAGAGACGCTCCCCGTTCACATTTCTGCGACCTCGGCCGTAGGAACAATGTGTAATTGGTGCACCTTGCGAGGGAGGGAGAGTGGGGAGATCAGTTTGATTGAGTTTGGCAGCACGGCGGCGAGGCACGGGTTTGAATAGTAAGCCATCACCCTGGGCCGGGGAGGTGATGGGAAGGTGATTGGAGGCTGAGCCCATGGAGCTTTACTTGATGCGATTCAAAAACTATAGTTTTAGCGATGGAGCACGCGCCGACGGCTCCCAGCCCACTGTTGTGGCGCTAGGGGTAGGTAGGCATGGATATCCGAGATATCCATCGGGCTATTTGGGCGGGCATATGCTGGAAATAGATATCTCTGGATAGATGTGGGATGTTTGGGCGCTGTGAGCGTGCGGTGCCCAAAAACAAAACTCGCATTCGGCGCGTCGCCGCAGAGCCGCTGTACCCCTGCGGCGCTCACGATGGGGAGCGGTGACCAAATCAAGCGGACACGTAATATACAATATTTGTTACTGTGCAATAGTTATTGCCCATCTCACCAGCGAGAGCGCCACCCCGCTCCCTGCTGCCACCCACCACCATGCCACGAGGTGAGCTGCCGCGCTTGCACCTGCCCTGGCGATAGAGCGCCACCCACTCACCTGTGCTTGTGCTTGTGCCCATCTCCTTGCACAGGTCCACGCCAACCTGCACAACCTGCACTTTTAAAGACTTTTATAAGTGGGGGTCAATGGGGGCCTCGCGCCCCCCTCACTCCATCGCGGACACCCCCCGGGGTGGGACCGTACAACCACAACCCCAGCCTCTGCCCTCTGGCAGGGGCTACACAAAACTATTGTTATAGTTTTAGCGATGGAGCGCGCGCCGACCGCTCCCCTCTCCCAGCCCCCCGCCGCCACGACGCCCCAACGGGGCCGCCCCAAGGCGCCGGAGCCGAAGCGCTCGCAGTCCTCAGCACCGCCTGACAACGACGTCGAGATGGCGCCGCCATCCTCGCCTCCCAGGCAGCCACAGAAGCAGGGAACAGGCAAAGCCCTGTTCCCTGCTGACAAGCAGAACCTGAGCCAGGCTCAAAACGCCATCGCCGCCGTGCGGCCACCCACTCAAGGACTCCCCATGGGGTGTGGCAGCTCTGGTGCCACCCCCATGGCGGTAACTCCTACCATCTGTGCACCCCTCGGGGGCGGGCACATGACACAACAATCAATCCTTGGAGCTTTTGTGACGAATTGCGGTAGAAGGGGTGCAACGAAGACTACCGGTAGCTTTAAAGACAACGACTTCGCAGTGTTGGAACTACGTCATATTAGCATCCTAGATTTTTTTATTGTGCCCAGACACCTAAAACAGTCGCTATCTAATAGATCCCCAGCTTGAAACCGAAAAACTCGAACGCGAAAAGCGAATTTTTTGTATACGAATGTTGAAGACTACGGTCATTGACGTTCAACGACCCACGGGCAGATTCACACATACAGACTCACAGGGCACCTAAGACACTCGACCCAGTGGATTGGGGCCCAACTCGGCATTCCCTACTACTTTGCCGCAGGGATCTACCCGCGAGCGACGAAATCACGCTCGCTATGGCCTACTGAAGTCGGGCCCCAGAGGCCCTTTCGAGCGCTGGCAACGCGACCTGCAGTGGGGGGACATGGCGCCCGCGCGCGGGTGCTTCCGCGGCGCCTGCGGTCACCTTAGACCAGGATCCGAGGCCTGACGCCAAAAAAGAGCCCTCGCTGGCTGCCTGGACTGGTGTAGGAGGGAGTCGGCCCCGTTCAATCGCGTTGGTGACTGCGGCGAGCTGCTGTGAAAATTGGGCGGCCATGGCCTGCATGAGCTCAATGTAGCGCAGCTCTACGGGGTTGAGCCCCGGTGAAGCCGAAGAAGTTGGCGGCGGGACCGTAGCAGGCGGTGGAGAAGGAGAGAGATGAAGAAGGGAGTCGGGCAGCAGGCCCGGGGCCTCTCCACAACGAGACGGCTGACTTGGGGCGACCGAGGCGACCGAGAGGCGTTCGAGCGAGGAATGATAGGGCTCGTAGGCGGCCTCCGAGTCCGATGGTAAGGGTGGTGGTGCCTCGAGGCATGCGCTAGAAGAGGGGAGGAATCCTTCCAGAGGATTATCCTCACCCTGGAAAGACTCGGGCTTGGACCTGTCTCCCATGGGTTCCGGCGGCGAAGGCGGAGATGATGGCGGAGGCACCGCAGAAAGATCAGGAGGAGAGGCGAGGGAGGGCATCACCTCCCCCTGTGAAGGTGGTGGTGGATGACCGTCCGGAGAGGGAAAAGGGAGCAGGGCAGGCATGCAGGCATGATGCCCGACTCTGCAGAGGTGGGGGAGACCCCCATTGAGACGTCCAGCGCGGGACGCACCGGATGAGATTCTACACCTGACGAATTGGGATGGCCCATAGGGCTTGAATCTGACAGCCTTCCGCGTGCGGGGGTAGGGGGGAAATCAACAACTTCCTGGGAGCGTTGCACGAGTTGGGGAGGAGGCGGGAATCAAATGCCGAATGTAGCTAAGATATAAAGGAACCGATCCCCCCGCGGGCGCGACCGCCAATTCTTTACGGGTAGAGCGTGAGCGCGCGTAACGGAGGGGGGGAGAGGGGGGGAGAATCGCACCATTTCCATTTCCTGGCGACGATTTTCGTGGCGGCAGGTGGCCCCCCCTGAAGGTTTTTTATTGGGCCTCGCGCCACGGTCAAAAAATGCAGCCCAACCCTTACTAATAGTTAAAAAGCCCCTGTTTGACCGCCCTTACAGGGTGTCTTACACCATGTCCAATGTGTCATTTGTCATTTGTTGTTTGTGGTTCTATACCGTTAGTGTTAGCGTGCCTTGTGTGGCAGTCCCCCCTATAGGTATCTTTTAATCATCTTGTCATGGCGTAGCTCCATATCGCCGGGAGCCCGCAGCGTGAGCCTCGGGGCGGCGGTGAGAGAGCGGCGCGCCGCGCCGCCATCGCGCTACGCCATGACAAGATGATTAAACGATACCTAGGGGGGACTGCCACACAAGACACAAGGCACGCTAGCACTAACGGTATAGAACCACAAACCACAAACCACAAATGACACATTGGACATACATGATGTAAGACACCCTGTGATACCTTCGCACCCCCATAGTGAGTGACAGGGCTATAGCTGCTAGCTGCCCGCGCGCCAGGATGCTCCGCTTACTTACGATGGAGCGATGGAGAAGCGGAAAACGCCCACCCACACCCAAAAAGAGGTTGACGCGCTGGCGAGTGCTCATGAGGTGTCGTTCCGTCAATTGTGGGACATCAGTCGAATTGAGCTATCAAATGTCCATAGTTATTTATACAAATCTACCATGTGCCTTTAAGGATGTATCTATTTTGGGCGACAGTGCAGTAGTCACTTTTTCCTGACGAACCAGCGCGCCCCCGTGCCATGTGTAGTATGCTGTCACGACGAGTATATATATGAGAAAAAGTGCCGGAAGCATGGCAAACACGCCAAGATCAAATGCCACAAGCAGTGCAATTGTGCAATTAAACTGATTGGCCACGGCAACAAGGAACCCATTCACCATTCAGAGTCCTTCGAATTTTTGGTCGTTTAGTTTGCCGAACGAGGCACGAGGCACGTGGTGGTCGCATATCCGTTCACCCACTTGTTGAGGGAGCTGGCCCACCAGCGGTTGCGGTTGCGGTTGTAGTTGTAGTCGTAGTCGGCCGCCGGCAAATGTGTGTCGTCGGTCGTCGGCGAATAGTTTAATTTGCAGCTCGGCCACGTTTATTATTATGTCTTCTATGTTCTGGTCGTCATTGATCGCCCTATACATTCGATGGCTCACACCGAGCCTGTCCCATATTCATATTCGACGGTGAACGCGACTTTACTCTTTACTCTTTACTCCTACGTGGCCACCTCCGCCTCTCTCTCTCTCCCCTTTTCTTCCCTCTCCCCCTTCTTCTCCTTCCCGGTTTACAAAACAAAAGGAATCGAAGGCGGAAGACGCGAAAAGTCGCCATCCCGCCGCCCTGCCGATGGGCAACGGCTGCTCCCGTCCGCCAGCCCTTCCCCCACTCCCCTACTCCCCTCCCCCCCCCTCCTCCTCGCGCTGCGTCTCCTTCTCCGATCTGGCCACGTTGCCACACACGCTCTCATTCACATCGAGTGCCCTCACCGCCTCCCCCACAGCGAGCTATCCCACCGCAAACACCCGCCACTCCAAAGCCGAAGCCCCGAGCCCCCTCCTTCCAGGAGACTGGGTCGCGATCCTACGCGCTCCCAGGGCGCATCCAGAGCTCATTGGATGCCCGGCCAAGCTCTTGGGCTACCGAGCCGCCCATGAGCTCAAGATCAGGCTCGAGAATTCCGACGAGGCCGAGCCGCCACTCGTTCTCGAGAGCAGTGCCGTAGAGAAGGTGCCGCGCTTCCCGCTCGCCGGAGTCTCCATCGCGTGCGTGCGCAGCTTTGTGCAGGCGTACGCGCCAGATCTCGAGGGAGCCTCGACCGCCGCCGTCGTCAGACAGCTTATTGCGCCCCTCTGCAGGGCGAGCGGAGGGCCTCTCGCAAAGTCACTCGACAGAGGAGCCCGGGAGACGTGCCTCGCTCCACTTGCCGGGCTCGAGCGAGGGGCCGGTCAGCCTCGCGCTTGCGGCTACGGCAATGACGGCGGGCTCTCGCTCTGGTCCCACCCGCCGAGCTCGCAAGCTTCCTCCTTCTCCCTCGCCCCCTCTTCTTCCCTCTCCAAGGCGTCGTCGCTCTCGCAAGCCTCCTCGCTAGAAGGGGGCGGCACCCTCTCGCAACACTCGCTCGAGTTGCCGTCGCTTTCGCAGCAGCCGTCGCGCTCGAGCGTGTTGCTCACGCAGCAGCGGCTTTCCTTCGCGCGGCAACCGTCGTTATTTCAGCCGTCTCCGGTCTTGAGTGCCTTTCTACCGCAGCCGTCCTCGCTCTCGCAGCCCCCGTCGCTCCCGCATGGTTTGCGCTCGCGTGGCCGGCACTCCGCCGGCTGGCACTCTACGAGCAACCACTCGGTGGACGGCGAGTCAATGGGCAGCCGTCCGTCCGAGTGGTGCGCGCCATTTGTCGGGCGTGCCAACGTTTATGTGATCCACGCGTGGGAGGCACCCTTCCTCGCGCTGGTCGAGGCGCTCGAGGCACACTTGTCGGAGCGCGACGAGCCGGAGGAGGGTGTCTACTTTTGGCTGGACGTCTTCGTGGTTGACCAGTCAAGCGCAGGCGAGCGCAACACGCGCCGGCCTGCCGTCTGGTGGGGTGAGTGGCTAGTCGGGACGATGAGCGCCATCGGCGAGGCGTGCCTCGCGTTGCCAAGCTGGCACGTACCGACGCCGCTGAGGCGTGCGTGGTGCCTCTGGGAGCTCGCGGCTGCGGCGAGCGCGGGTATCCGGTTGACCGTTGCCCTTGTGCCCGATGACGCCGACAAAGACCGCGCGCTCGCGACGGGCGGGCTTGCGCCGTGCGTGCTCGCGGCTTTCGGGCCGGCGTGCGCCGCGCTGCTCGACCGAGTTGACGTGCGCTCTGCCGCCACCTCACTTGCATCCGACCACGAGGCTATTTTGCGGCTCGCAATGATGGAGCACGGAGTGGCCGGTTTCGACGAGGTTGTCCGTGCCAAACTGCGCGAGTGGATGCTCGAGGCAGGCCTACGCGCGCTCGACTCACCGGCAGCTGCCCCCGAACGTGAGTCGCTGCTCGAGGGGCTCGGCGAGCTGCTGCGCGCGCAAGGCCGGCTCGACGAGGCGGAGCGCGTACTGCGCGAGCTTCATCACATGCGGAGCAGCCGGCTCGGTGCCCACGACGATAGCGCACTGCGCGCGCTAGCTGAGCTTGCGGCGGTGCTGCTAGAGCGCGGTAAGGCAGGCGAGGCCGAGAAGCTGGGCCGTTGGTTACTTGACGCGTGGCGCGCGGCGGACGGACCGCGCCAAGTGGAGAGCCTGCGTGCGCTCGCGCTAGTCGGTGCGGTACTTCGGCAGACCGGCCGGCCCGACGCAGCCGAACCGCTCTATCGTGAGGCTCTTGCCGGCTTAGGCGCCGCGCTCGGCGAGGCGCACGCCGAGGTGCTCGACGTGGCGACAGGTCTCGCCGAGCTGCTACAGGAGCGAGGCGAGGCCGCCGAGGCCGAGGCGTTGCACCGCACCGTGGCCGACGGGCGGCGGGCCGCGCTCGGAGCGCGCCACCCAGCGACCCTTGGCTCACTCAACGCGCTTGCCAGCTTGCTGTGCGCTCGCGGTGCCGGCGCAGTCCGCGAAGCGGAGCGCGTGCTCCGCGAGAGCACGGCCGGCTGCCGGGAGGTTATCGGCCCGCACCACCCTGAGACGATCAACGCGCTCAACTTGCTCGCTGAGCTTCTCCTCGACCAGAGCAAGTTGGCCGAGGCGGAGGCGGTGCACAACGAGGCGCTCACTGCGCGCCGCAGCTCTCTCGGCTCACGCCACCGCGACACGCTCGCGTCTGTGAACAACCTGGCTGTCGTGTTAGAGGCGCAGGGAAAGCTCGACGAGGCCGAGTCATGCTACCGTGAGGCTCTGCGCACCTCGGTAGAGGTGCTCGGCGAGCGCCACACCGACACGCTCACCTCGCTCGCCAACCTCGCCTCGGTGACGCACGCGCAGGGCAAGCTCGACGAGGCCGAGCCGCTACTACGCGAGGCGCTGCGCGCCTCGCGCGAGGTGTTCGGACCGAGCCACACTGACAGTCTTGCCGCGGCCAACAACTTGGCGTTGTTGCTCTACGCGGCTGGGGAATTCGCCGAGGCTGAGATACTCCACCGTGAGGCACTTGCCGGCCGGCGCGAGGCGCTCGGCGCGCGCCACCCTGAGACGCTCATCTCGATGAACAACCTGGCACTGCTTCTCAAGTGCCAGGGCGAGTTCGACGAGGCAGAAGTGCTCTACCGCGAGGCACTCGAGACGCAACGCGAGGTGCTCGGCCCGCATCACCGCGACACACTCGCTTCGCTCAACAATCTCGCCGTCCTCCTCGAGGCGCGCGGTGAACTGGCTGAGGCCGAGCCGCTATACCGCGAGGCACTAAAGGTTTCGCGCCGCGTGCTCGGCTCGCGCCATCCCGACACGCTAATGTTCATCGACAACCTCGCTGTGCTCCTACAGGAGCATGGCATGCCGGAGCAAGCCGAGCCGCTCTTTCGCGAAGTGCTGGGCACGAGGCGCGATGTGCTCGGTCCGGAAAACCCCTACACGCTCGCCACCGCGAACAATCTAGCCGTCCTCCTCTACGCGTTGGGCCGACTTGACGAGGCCGAACCGCTCTTTCGCGAGGTGCTCGACGCCTCGCGCGACGCGCTAGGCGCCCAGCACCCCGACACTCTCGGCTCGCTCGATAACCTCGCCTCGCTGCTGCGCGATCGCGGCGCGGCCGCCGAAGCCGAGCCGCTGCTGCGTGAGGCGTTCGAGGAGTCGCGCGAGCTCTACGGAGCGCATAGTAGCGAGACGCGCTTGCTGCGGCTCAAGCTCGCAAACCTGCTCGAGGAGCTTGGCCGCACAGTTGACGCCGAGCGGCTGCGCCCCGAGCCGCCATCACCGTCACCATTTACGGCGGCGCAGGCCGCGTCCAAGCGCGGCCAGAGCTATAGTGGGAGAGATTCGCAGCAACGCCGAAGCTCCTGGCGATGGAGTCTCAAGAAGGATGCACCGGCCGCGACCGCCATCCACTGATGTGCTGGCCCGGGAGGAGCTTTCCCTACGCTCAATCGCGCCTCCGCCGTGCCACTCGCCTGGCATAGCGGATGCCTGTTTCTTCGCCCTAGCCTTGGTTGCCGACTCGGCCCACGCTTGCCTTTGGCCCGGTCATGTGCCCCATACCTTTTATCGGCGGCTTAACGATGCTGACTTCCCAACTACTTGTCCTTCCCACCCTCGGACTGTGACTCCTGTTTCTACGAGATGGTCGAATCCCGGTATATTTGTCGTTTTCACGATCATCTTCCATAGCACGGCTTACTTCTTGTGCACTATCAGCCAAGCACCCATGCATGCGCAACCTTTCCAATCATGGAGAGTGCCCGAGAGCGCCTCGGCTCTATCTCGTAGCGACCCTATATTTCCCTTCCCAAGCTTTGTTTGTGTGGGCTTCTTGCTAAGCCTACTATGCCAGCGTGCGTACCGCACCTATCGCTCCTTGCAAAGGTCGCCTTCCATCGAAAGAGGACGATGCGAACTTTTTTTATTTTTACATCCCATCAACGTAAACATAAAGTATTGCTTTTCAATTTGCCTTCACGAAAGAGAAAGAGAGAGAAAGAAATTTGAATACTAATATTCTCACCATGCGCGCAAAAGAGGTTCCCGCTGCTCCCATGGACAGAGGGGGAGCGGGACTGTGAGAGGGCGCGGTCGTAGGCGTCAAGGCGGAATTTGTGCTTTTCGAACACGCGATGACTACAGACTCATAGGCAGAGGGCCGTTCGATCGAGCCGGCAGCTGACGCGGTCGTGGAAGGTTCGTTGATTGTTGCTGGCGGGAAGATGTCTGACAGATCATAGTAAGAGTCGGGTCTGAGAGTGTCTGCCATCGAGCGCTACGAGCGATGAGGTAGACTTACGGTCGGAGGATTATGACGCGTGGCGTCGGAGAGTAGAGACGAGGCTAGCTAGCGAGCTAGTGGAAGAGAGAGAATGAGAATGAGAGCTTCTTAGGTCCGAGGTAGACACGGGAGACTACACAACGCAAGGACTCAAAAAAAGCCTGAGGGCACAGAACCACACAAACTAAACCAAACGGGGCGAAAACTAACCACACCTGGACGGACGGCCAGGCGTCGGCACCAGGGCAATTCAGCAACGCGCAGACATGCGACAGAGGGGCCGGCACAACGAGGGCAGACCTCTCGCTGGGGAGCTACGACCGATGGACGAGAGAAGACAGAAGACAGTCATGGAACATTTGATGACATCGAGAGAAAGTGAGAGAAGAGGCGGTATACCAATCGACGAGACCTTGAGGCTTAAATAACCCACAGATAGCAGGTTAGAAGTAAAAGTCTGTCATCGTATGAAATACGACACGGGCTGACTGAAGACCGGGGATTGCGGCAACAGGCCTGACCGGTCGACCGCCGCATTGCTTACGGGGCTACGCTCCGCGGCAATGGGTAGCGGTGTCACGGTAGGGGGATCGGACAGGGGCGAGAGCGACGGCAGATGGTCGCATGGTCGCGACGGAGATAGTCGAGGGCGCGTTCGACAACAGAGGGTATGGATGGCGGGCAGTGTGTGGAATCAAGCTCGCGCTTGATCGTGGGGCAAGTCTCAGCGGGGCTAGGGCATGGAGTGAAGAGAAGTCTTGAGAGAGGGGGGGAAAGGGCGCGCTACATCGCGACGACGGCCCACCAACCACCCCACATCACTCACTCACCAACAAGAACTACAAGAAAACTCCGAAAACTAACGCAGCATCGCACAAACAAATCAATGAAACAAAAAAAAATCTTCTTAAAAATCTCCGCTACATGTGCGACATGCCCATCGATATATAGTTACCTCTATGGCGAATCCAACGCTCTCCGTTTGGAAGGTATGCCGCGCATTCTTCCGTGGTATAAATATCCCCCGTGTCCGGGTTAATAGTGTTATGCACAATAACCGTCTGTAGAGACTCCCATTTAGCCCTATGTGAGTGATGTAACGCCGGAGCCTTATGAAAATAGTTCTGCCATATTGGAGAGCCCTGGGCCCCTTCCCGCGTGTTGGTTTCCCTGAGGAGCTTTACCCGCCTAAAGTTTTCGAGTGCTTGCTTCCAAAAAGCCGGAAGTGTGCTGTTTCCGCAAATGCTTGCCGAAAGGCTTCGCGAGTCGACCTTCGAGAGGACCGCCGCCCTTCCCAAAGGGGTGCGACTGAACCATTGATCTAGGACTGTCTTCCAGTCCGCCGCAGACGGGTTTAGGTAACGGATTATCCATATCGCTTGGAGCGCTCGCGTGTGTTCCGCCATCGGGAGTAGTCCGATCCCCAGAAGGGGCCCGTCCTCGTTCGTCCCTACTCTCGGGTATGCCGGGAAGGTTACCCACTTTCTCCCCTCTTGCGTGGAGCCTAACTCGTCCGCCTGTAGTCGGGGAGATCTGTTCCACACGGAAGCCGAAAAGTCGTCGACGTCATCTGAATTGCTTGCCGCATGAGAGGCCGCGGCTAGATAGGCAGGCAACTGCGCCTTCAGAACTGTAGGATCAATCCCACCCTCATCATTAGGCATGCCTAAAGGCGTGAGAAATGCTAGGTCGTCCACTGACGAAAGCGTTGCATGACGAGCCGCGAATGAAGGGTCGAACACTTGGACGGCGCGCATCATCTGGTACATGCTTGAACAATCGAATGCATCGTTGCAGCCGCCGCTCACGCGATCTTTGAGGTAAGTAAATGCGCCGGCAAGGGCATTGGCGAGTCGCTTACGTTCGGGCAGCTCGTTCACAACGAGCATACGTCGAATCTCTTCGATTTCGAGATCCTCCGTAGTGTCGTCGTCGGGGTAGTGCACCGTATATGCCGTGCGCGTCGTGCCCGGATACAACTCGGAGAGAATGGCGCCCGCTTCAATCTTCACAACCTTGCCCGTAAAGGTGCCGTGCCCAGGGAACGCTGTACTGATCTCAGAGCCAACATTGATCTTATGTTGCGCGCGGAGAATAGAGTCGACGTTTGGCATGCAGCCGTCCTGATTGGCAGCTAGGGCTCTACCAAAGGCGAGGAGGGCTTCGATGCGGCGATGCGCCAGCAATAGCTCCAAGCGATCACCTTCCATTTCATATGTTACCTGAACAAGCTGCTTGACGTCGAGCATGGCGGCGAGTTCTAGTTTAAGGGTGTCGAATTGATGCTTGACAATGTTGGACAGCTTTGCCGTCGTCGATGTGCCGTATCCGCGTTTCTGCAGGAGCTCAACAAATGTGGGCAACTGGGACGCGTTCTCAGCTAGGACAAAGCAGATCTCCGCCTTCGACCACCTCATGCGCCGCCAATTCTGGAAGCTCTACTCCAAAGATCCCACGGCGCATCCGCGGAGCGTCGGATAGCCGCGGAGAGCGCCGCAAACCTATCTTTTGCCAGCGACGTCGGCACCACCCATCGAAAGTTGGTGCGCAGCTCGGCAGCAGGACCACTGCCCCTTTTCGTTTCCCATCGCACGCGCACCCTGCCGTCGTGTTCACGTGCTGCCTCCACCACCACACACTCGCCCAACGAGGAGTGCAAGACGGCTTGCCCCACTGCAAACGGAATGCCTGTTGCGGTGGAAGGGGATTCTGGGGCTGTGTCAGGTGCAGTGCCGCCTCGCGCACGGCTGCGCCGTGCTCGATCCTCCCTTGTCGTGCTGTCCGCCTGCTCCTGCCCATCCTCCCTTGCCGCACGCACAGAGACCTCCAGCAAGTCGCAAGTCGTCCGAGTCCGAGTCGTTCGAGTCTTTACTCGTCACATGGTCGTCCTCGTCCTCGTCGCAGTCCTCGTCGTTCGAGTCGTCGACGACGACTCGAGGCCGCTTGCGCATGCTCCTGCTCATACTCTCCGCGGCGGACACCCCCCCTGTCGTCTCGCCCCTCCACCCCCAGCCCCAGCCCTCACGCCGCCCCACCCCTGCACTCTCCCGCGCCGGCGCCCACCCAGCGCGCCAGCGCCCCGCCCCGTGACCCCAAATTTCGCGCTTGATCCCTTGGCTTCGCGCCCAAGTTTCGGTCAAAATTTTTTTTCTTCGAGCTGACCCAAATTTTGAAAAAAAATTCGCGAAAACCTGGCCGGGGCCAAGTCATGAATGATCATTTTCCATCGTTTTGGGCCCCTCCCGGTATCTCGACCCCTTCCCACCGCGAGTTTTCTTTTTGGAGTGTGGCCAAATAATCTTCTCTTCTGACCGCGCTGAGTAGGATCCGTATAAAAATATAAATATACCTGGCACTGAGAGGCATGGGAGGCGGCGGCGCGGCGGCGCGCAGCACCCTCGAAGAAGAGAATTCCGCCCCTTCAGAGATATACATACTCTGTCTTTGTTTTCTTGTGGTTTTCGGTGCAGTGGAGGTTCGGTCGATGGGTGTTTCTGTGAGTTTGGAGAGGGGGGGAGAGGGAAAAGAGAGAGAGAGAGAGAGGGAGAGAGAGAGAGGGAGAGAGAGAGGGAGGGAGAGAGGAGAGGAGGGAAGAGGAGAATTGGGGCGAAGTGAATCTCTCACCTCCCTTCTTCCGGTCCTCATTACAAGAAAGGGTGAGGGGTGGAGAGAGGGAAGAGAAGAAGAAGAAGCGAGGAGAGCAGAGCAAACATTTGGAGATTCATCAATGCTCTGACCTCTCGATACTTGAAGAACGCGAGGGTTTATACGGCAAGAGGAGGCCGAGAATCCACTCTCTGCCTCGAGCCGAAGAAGAAGAAGAAGAGAGATAGCGCCGAAAGCAAAAGCCTCTGTCCCTCTCTTCTTCTCGCCTCTCTCTCTTCTCTCACTGTGTCTGGGAGAGAGGGAAGTGGTATCTATGCCCCCCCCCCTTCCTCACCCCCTTCTCACGTCGCCCTGCTCTCCAACGGATACGTGGATATATTAGGTGCGGTGTGATTGTGAACGCTTGGGGCCGTCGAGGTCTGCAGAGGGGAGGGACGAGAGAGGACGGGAGAGAGAGAGAGGGGGGGGGGGGGGAGAGAGAGAGAGGGAGAGAGGACGAGAGAGAGAGAGAGAGAGAGAGAGGGAGAGAGGGAGAGAGAGAGAGAGAGGACGAGAGAGAGAGGACGAGAGAGAGAGAGAGAGAGAGAGAGAGAGAGAGAGAGAGAGAGAGAGAGAGAGAGAGAGGGCGGGAGAGAGAGAGGGGGGGGGGGGGAGAGAGAGAGAGGGAGAGAGGACGAGAGAGAGAGAGAGGGGGGGGGGGGGGGAGAGAGAGAGAGAGGGAGAGAGGACGAGAGAGAGAGGGAGAGAGAGAGAGAGAGAGGGAGAGAGAGAGAGGGAGAGAGAGAGAGAGAGAGAGAGAGAGAGAGAGAGAGAGAGAGAGAGGGAGAGAGAGAGAGAGAGAGGGGGGGGGGGAGAGGGAGAGGGAGAGGGAGAGAGGGAGGGAGAAGGAGAGAGAGAGAGAATGGCGCTGACGGGAGAGGAGGAAGAGTTGGCATCCGCCCTGCGGCTCGCTCTTCCTCACCTTTTGCGGACGGGCTCGTCTTCCTCTCCGTTTTACTGTCCGTTCTCCAAAGTGGGCCAGAATGTCCTACGCCGCTTTACAAGCGATGGTAAGCTTCCCTCTCTCCTTGAGGAGTTGGACCACGCTCCGTGTGGGGGCTCTTTCAAGAACGAGGCCGCGCTGTACCAGCACGTTCGCGCGCTCGCGAGGCAGGAGGAGGAGCTGCATGCGATTCTATCGAGTGTGATCGACCAACAGCAGACGCAGACTCCCGCGCACAAGAGGCCTAAGCTCGAGCTTTCGCCGATTGAGGGAGAAGAGGTGCCGATGCCGCTGATGCTGCTCATCGACTTCAGCACCAAGGACTTCGACTCGGCGGGAAAACTCAAGGAGCTATTCAAGGGGTTCCAGCCGGACATGCACCTGCCTAAGTATCTTCCAAACCACTGCACGGGGGAGGTGCTGCTCGTGTGGTTCGACGTGATCAAGTTGTCCGACGCTCAGGTGTGCACGCCCGCCGTGCAGCCGCATCACCTCGTGCCCAGCAACGCTCAGCTTGTCCGTTGCCGCACCCACAGTCGCTGCAGGTGCAGCTCGATAAGAACAAGCGTGAATATCACGTGCGCTCGACGCGGTGGGCCTCTCGCGAGGACTGGGCCGTTTGGGAGCAAAAGCGCCCCAAATGGGTCTCGAAGCTGGTAGATCGCCAGCGGGACCGCGGTGGTGTCGAGTGGCAACCTGTGTCCCATTGGCTGGCACAGGCACGGAAAGCGCGGCAGGACACCCAGCAGCTCGCAGGGCAGCAAGAAGGAGTCATCGGGTACGCGCCACGTGCATCCTCCGCCATCCTACGGCCGTCTGCTGAGCCGCCCCTCTTGAAACCCCCTCCCCCCGCTCCATGCCACGCAGCCAGCTCCAGTCGCAGCTGAAGGAGCAGGAAGTCAAGTTGGAGGAGGGGCGGCGAGAGTTGGAAGCAATGAGGGCCAAATTGGAGCAGGCTCAGAGCAACGCCGGGCAGGCGGGGGTAGAGGAAATGGAGATGCTTTTCCAAAAGTACGCTGAGGATGTGCTTCTGCCTGCCTCGTGACCTAAGCACTTTCTGCCCGATGAAGCGCTCCCGTGGACCGCTCTGTCCACACCACCCGGCGGCCTCGCGTCCCCTTTGCACTTCCCTGCGACAGGCTAGAGGTCCAACGCGCGGTGACCATGGGCGAGAAGGTGTTGAAGCAGCACTCCGAATCGTACCTCAAGAAGATAGAACTCGACCGAGAGATCAAATCAAGGGAGATGGAGCTGAGAGTCCACGGGTTGGTGCTTGAGGACAAGAAGCAGCGCGAGGTCGAGCACTTCCAACAAACGGTGCTGGACCAGCGAGTCATAGAGCAGCGGGTTCAAGAGCAAATGCAGCAGCAGGTGCAAGTTGCCGCCGTGCGACGCACCTCAGGAGGGAGGGCGTTATGGACCCCCTTTTCCCGGCCGAGTTCAAGCGTAGTGACAGCGTCCTCGCGAGGGCCACAGTACCCCTCACCTTTTTCGAGCCCTTAACCACAGGAGAAAACCAATAAGCGAAGGCTTGAATCCATCCTCCGCGAGCTGACGGATGATCACGATCAAAAGATGGCCAAGAAAGAGGCTGAACTCGCCAAGGCCAGACGGGAGCGCGATCAATTGGAGAGCGAGGCGGGAATTATCGACACGCAACTCTTCTACCAATTCATGCAACGAGACTCAGAATTTCGGGACTTTGAATCCAAAATGCAGGAGACGATTGTGGCAAAGATCGAGAAGAACGCACCTGAAATGACTCGGTGCGGCGATGCGCCGCCATCCCTTGCCCCTGCTTGCCAAGTTGTTCCAGTCGTGGCTGCACCAACCATCCCAGCTGTGCGAGCTGCTGCACCCTGTCTCGCATGGCAGGGCCATCGCTGGGTCGTGCGCCTTATCGGGTTTGTTCTCATCCGGCCAGGCTCCACCATGCATCCCCAGGTGCGTAAGATGCTTTGGCCAGATCATCGCCTCGGATTTGAAGGACCGCGGGATTCTCCTGAACAACGAGGGGGATCTCGCCATACTCACCAGTATTTGGTCGGAGCGCCTCATGGCCGCCGTGCCGCCCGAGCGGGACATCAAGCGCGCCAGTGCCGCCGAAAAGGAACAGATGAAAGAATTGAAGAGGCTGGGCTTCCCAGAACCCTTCCATCCACCGTGGATTTTCAAAAAGGTGACGACGCTTGAGGGCTCGCAGTTTGTCATTCGGGAGGAGGACGAGGTGCTACCATTCAAGCCCCCAAATGGATACGAGGAAGGTTCCGAAGCCTACAAGCTGTACAGTGCCAAGTTTCGCGAGGCCAATACCATGCACACTGGCTTCGTGAAGATGATCCGGAGGAAGTGCAGAGACCGAGCCCAAGGCATTCTAGACTACTTAAAAAAGAAATATGAAGAATTCTTGAAGGAACAACGCAAAGCAAATGCTCAGGCCACTATCTTGTGGAACATCAGCGAGGATCGCGAGATGACCATCTTCGAGAAGTTTGACACACTCCTCACCGTGCACCAAGAAGAGGTAGCGCAATTACGGGAGGCGCTACGACAGAAAGAAGATTAGCTTAGGACTTGGCAGAAAAGCTTGAAGAGCTCCTCAGCTTGTCACATGCTCGCTAGGGCCTCAGCTACATTTTGCTAAAACTCCCACCACCACCCACACGTGGCGTGTGGGGGCGAGGGCGACAGAGAGAGTGAAGGGGGGGAGGGGAGGGGAGGGGAACACGCTACATGATGATTTTGCAAGGGCATGAGCCATCGACAGCGGCATTGAGTCGAAGCCATTTGCCATCAAAGGAGGTAGGGGTATGCCAAAATATCCATAGTGGCAAAAAGCAGGGTGGCCCGCCACCCATCGACCCTTGTCGGGCCCGCCAAGGCTGCATCGATGTCGGATCGCGCTCTCTTGCGGAGCCGATCACCCATCTCTGGTGAAAGAATTCTGGCCTAGCAGCGGACGTGGCGGGGCGACATGGAGTATGACGGCAATAGTCCAAAATAATAGGCATCCTCTGCCACTGCATCGCCATGTCGTCAGAAGTTTGCAGGTTAAAGTCTTTATCTACCGTGTAGGGAGGGCTTATCATTTTTCGAATATGCTTGTTTGTTGCTCGGTGCGTGAAGCCCCACATATGCTCCCTTTGTTTTTTTAGCGCCTCTGAAAGAAACCAACCCTCGCCGTTACTAGTAGGGCTGGTATCCCGCAAGGATCGTTTTTAGAATTGTGACGAGTAACGCGGGCCAGGGCGTGCGATCTGTGCCTGACTCTCAGGGCGAGAGTCTAGGCAGTCTGAGTGAGGCTCCCCCCTGCATGCCAAGAGGCGGCGCGCAGGGGGGTGGGCATGGTTCTCGCCCGCCCCATGAGGGGAGTCGAGAGAGTGGGGGGGGGGGGGGGCGCGAGGGCCCCCCCTCCATGGCGACCAATCGTAAGATTAGTATGGGGAGCGAGATGGGGATTAGTGGTAGGGGCAAAGGCGCTGTCGGTGGTGCGTTGTGCTCCAGGGAAGGGAGTGTCTCTAGCAGCTTAGCGGACGCCTTCAAGATATTTTTTTAGACAAGCGACAAGCAATTAATTGAAGGAGCAATCGCGAGGCGTTCCGCGCTCGCCTCCACGTCCGCGCATTCACAACGTGATGATCTCGCCTAAAGTCACCGACGCGGGCCCATCCCCGCGGCTACTGCGGTCACCCACTGCGCCCCCATTGCAAGAGTTGGCTTGACGCCTCGCCGCCGCACGCGCCTTCTGTTCCTGCTTGCGCTGTGCCTTTCGGGCGCGCTGCTGAGCCATCCGCGTGGGCTGCTGCAAGTCTAGATCCTCGTCCTCCGAAGACGCCGCATGTAGCCCCTCGGTAAGGACGCAGCGCCGAGAGCCACCCTTGTCTGTCGATGCCTCACTCTCATTTGGTGAGCCCTCGGAAGTGGCTGGGACGTCAGGGCTGTCCTTGGACGTCGTGACGATCGCCTCGCCGTCTGAACTCGTACTCCGACGTGTATTTCTCGCCTCTCTGCTGCCGCATCGCTCCGTCTCAGCAATCGCAACCCTCACGTTCTCGTCCTCGCTCTCGCATGCCGCCGAGTGCCGCGATACGAAAGCAGAATCTGGCGCACGACCCGAGACGCGTCCGACCGCCGCTTCCCGTTGGTCCGTATCGCCTTCCTCTTCGTGCACACTTGCATTGTCCCAGGCTGGGGCGCCACCACGTGCGTCCGAGCCCGACGCATATCTGCGGCCGCCTGCCGACCGGCCTACTTCACTGATGGCGGTGGGCCCGTCTCGCACGACATCCCTAGGCATGACGACACGTGAGGAGGCTTCCTCCTGTCCTTGGGCTCTGTTATGCTCCTCGCTGCTGTCAACGGCGTCACCCCTCTCGCTGGGAGCGCAGTTGCTCCAGCCATCGCTGCCGACTACGTCCATACTTGAGTTAGCTGGCGGCACGCGGGTCGCACCCTTGCCGTGTCGCCGAGCCATGTCCGCCTTAGCCTTGCCCGAGCTGGATTCGCGCGCGTCGCCCTCCCACTGTCCGCCGCCCAATTTGGGCGCCACAACTGGCCGTACCGAGTTATAGTGCTCACCGTCGTGGTACGAGAGGTGCAGGCACTCCAACGGAGGCAGTGTCGAAGATGCTCCTCCCGAACTGCTGTCCCGGGGTGAGGAGGCGCCGCGCCGCTCAGGAGGTCTATACTCGACTTTGTATGTTGGCTGGTCCGGCTGGTGCACCATGATGCTCACGCGTAGCGCCTATGCGCGTGAAACAAGTGTGCGTGTGAGGTAAAGTGTGGAGAGCATGGCGAAAAAAGAGTCGATTCTCCATGGCCAACGAGCAAAGTGGTGCACCGAAGGAGGATTTCAAGACAAGCCCGCGAGTACGCAAGCGATCGCGCAGCCAATCCAACCAGACTCATGGTTGCACCGAGGTCGACTCACCTGCACAGCGGCCAACAGCTCAGGCTGGCCTGCCCACTCGCCGTCGCGTCGCATCCTGGCCGCGTAAGCCTCAAAGTCCTCGTCTTCCTCCTCGTCGCCTGCGGCAACCGAATGGCAAGGAACGTCAGACACCTCCGCCGGCATGGCGTCGCATCAACGCCACTGACCCGCCGCTGCAAGGTGGTAGGGTGAGCAGAGCAACGGAGAGAGGGAGGGAGAAGGGCACGTGGGCCGTAAGCCGGTGCGGGCCAGGATAGTGGGCCGGCACTGGCGCGCTGGTTGTGGCGCAGGTGGCGGTGACAACATTCAGCACACCTTCGCCAAATGTGAGGAAAGGGGTGAAATCGTCGGCATGCTCTTCCATGTAGTCAACCACCTGTTGGCGGTAGGTGTCGTGCTCACGCTGGTGGCCACCCAGCTGGTCAGCCAACGCGCGGAAGAAGCAGTTGCCATCCCTGTGGTCATCACGACGCCATCCGTGTGAAGGACTCACGATCCATGTGAATCAATGGCTTGAGCCAGTCGCATGCGTTACGTAAGCCCCCACGCCCATCCGCCCACCCCTCTTTGTTCCTTTGCCCCTCTTCTTCTCCCTGTCCTCGCCCATGGCCCTCGCCCCTTCCTTTCCTCTCCCTCCTAAGACCATTCTTTCCCTCCCTCTGCCTTCACCCCTCTCCCCCTCCCCCCTCCCCATATGTCTGTCCCCCACTCTTCCCTGAGCGTGAGCCTCCTTACGTCCGGTATTCCTCTCCCTCCCTCTGCAGCATCTCCCTAAGTCCTCTCCTTTCCGCCCCCTCACAACCGCCCCAACCTCCGTCCTACGCCCCCCTCACTCCTTCCCTAACACACACAATCCCCATGCCTCTCCCTCCTCCTCACTCTCTTCACTCTCCCTTCCCTCGCGCTCTCCCCACGCCCATCCCTGCCCCGTCAACACGTACCAACCTGCCTCGCACTGCCGCCAAACCTTCCCCCCTTGTTCCCTCTCCCCTTCCCCCTCCCGCCCTCCCCCTCCCTCGCTCCCCCTCTCCCTCCCTCTCCTTCCCTCCCTCTCCCTCCTTCCCTCTCTCCATTGCTCTCCCTCCCTCTCCTTCTCCCTCCCTCCCTCTCCCTCCCTCCCTCTCGCCATTCTTCTCCCTCCCTCCCTCGCCCGCCCCCCGCCCCTCCTCCCCCTTTCCTCTCTCAAACCCCCACACTCCAGCCGAGCGCCGCACCTCTCCACATTGATCAGACGGAGTCCCGACGCGCGCAGGCTCGCGTGGAAGCTTCCGCACTGCCCGGCTGCCCCAGCCGCGCCGCCAGAGCCCTTCCCCTTCCCCTTCCCCTTCTCCTTCCCCTTCCCCTTCCCCTTCGCCATCGCTCGTTTACGAGATCCAGTAAATGTTAAAAACGTGGGAACACAAGTTGGAGTTTTCTTGTCTGTGTGCTGGTTTAATCCTAGTACTAGTACTAGTGCTCCAGCTCCGTGCTCCGTGGCCCCTAGCCCCTAGCGGAAACTGCAAAAAAATAGATCTGAAGATTCAGGGCTAACACATACCACTGGAACAGTATAATTTTTAACAAATTTTTAGGGGTCGCGGCGCGGCAAAGGCAAAGGAACGGGACTAGCGCTCACTCTTATCACTCATTCATGTCGCATTCGCGAATCGACACTCGTTAGGCTTCGCTCTTCTCTCTTCTCTTCGTCGTTCGGTATTTATCGTTATAATTCTCTGCTTTCTCTGGTTCTCGGTCAAAAGCTTCGCTTGGATGCATGGGATCGTGGGTTGTGGAGCGCTCTCTCTCTTTCTCTCGAAAGAGAAGGGAAGTTTCCCCACCTTTCTTCCTCCCAGTCGCCTCGCAAATAGGTTTAATTTGCTATCTCCCCTGCGTTTCTTTATCTGCTTCTGGGGGCAATCAGGTTTAATTTGCGATCTCTTCGTACCTCCCCCTTAAGCACATCGCACTTCTCTCGTCTTATTTGGTAGGTCTCTTGGAATCCTGCGTAGCAAGATTGCCTCTCGTTTCCGTTATGGTGCGATTCCCCTTCCAGACGGGATCGCCGACAGATCGCCTTCTGATCGTCGTCCGTCGTCGTCTGGCCGGAGTGTTTGGGTTTGATTTCAGTCGAGTTACGTGAGAAAGTCGTGGGGCGAGAGTCGGGGTGTTTTCCTGGGTGTCTCTGTCCGTCGTCTAGTCGTCAGTCGTCATTCGTCGCTCTCGCTCTCGTAACACTTATACCCTACAATCCCTCCTTCCCTCGCCAGCCCCTGCCATCACAGCCCTCCTCACACTCACCCTCGCCTCTCGCCGCTCGCTCGATGTCGCTCTCGCCGCCGTCCTCGCCCTCGCTCAAGCCCGCCCGCCCGCCTTCCTCTGTCTGCTGACGGGCTGAATGAAGCCCGTCAGCACCTCTGAAGTGGCCTCCCTCGCCGCGCCTGCCGCCGGCTTTGCCCCTTCCTCATTGCCCTCAGGCCCTATGGGCCATCCCAATTCGTCAGGTGTGGAATCTTTTCCGGTGCGTCCCGCGCTGGACGTCTCAATGGGGGTCTTCCCCACCTCTGCAGAGTCGGAGTCGGGCACCTGCTTGCCTGCCCTGCCTCCTTCCTCCTCTCCGGATGGACATCCACCACCACCTTCACAGGAGGAGATGATGCCCTCCCTTCCCTCGCCTCCTGATCTCTCTGCGGTCCCTCCACCATCATCTCCGCCATCGCCGCCGGAGCCCATGGAGGGCAGGTCCAAGCCCGAGTCTTTCCAGGGTGAGGATAATCCTCTAGACCTCTAGAAGGATTCCTCGCGGCCTCCCCGGAACCAGCCCTCCGCTAAAGAGGGAACTGGGGAAGGGGGAGGGGGTTGTTAGGGGTAAAGGTGGGTAGAAGGGAGGGCCACAAGCACACTGCCTCACCCCGCACGTGTAGCGGTGATTTTTAAGAAGATTTTTTAAAACTATAACAATAGTTTTTGTCTTGTGGCAGTGGCAGGTATCTCGAGGCGCAGTCTTTTATTCTTCGTTCGAGGATCGCTCACGGCGAGAGAGGACCCTCCCCCCCGCCCCCCCGGTGTTTTTCCCAGGTGAGTCGCTGACGGATCCGAGGTTACCACTGCCTCGGATGGGAACGGAGGGAACGGAAGGGAAGCGGCGAGAGGCGCGGCGGGAGTTGGGGAGTGGCCAATCGGCTAAAAAGTTCCGTCCTACATTATAGGAGCGCGTCCTACGATTTCGGTGTATTTGTAGGACCCTGAGCTTGAAAGCCACACAACTTTCGAGAGTGAAGGATTGGGACTTCCCACCAACTGAAGGATAGTCCCAACTCAGTCTTGAGATCCTTAGCTCCCACTATGGCCAAGGCTGTAGACTTCGTCTTGACCGAGCTTTCGGCTCCAGCGTGAACTGAGTACTTCGGCCATCGGAGGCCACCGGGTGCGTCGAGAGTTTTGTTTTTGCCCCGCAAGAGGCAAAAGCAGCCAAAACTCTCATTGGGCTTCAAAACCAAGCTTGGTCTCTCTCCACTGAAGGTCGAAAAGAATCCATGCCAAAGAGCATTTCATCTCGTGGGAGCAAGTTCTAGGGAGCTCATCATGAGCCTCAAATCGTGTCCTCAGGTGTTTGCGGCAATTCGTAGGACAACGCCGTTTTTTGCCGGGAAGGCTTCCGCGAGTGGCAAATAACTCATTATGCTTTGAGAATGGTGTCTTGAGCCTCTAGGAGGACTCAATGAGGGCAATGAGATGAACACAGAAACCAAATCCTAGCTCCCCATTCCTAGATTGAACCGTGTCTTCATAGTTCACAACGTCGTCCTACATTGTAGGACTCGTCCTATAAAGCTGGGTACCTTTATCCTCAATGACGGGCTGGACCACCTCCTCAGCAGAGAAAGGCGGGAGGACGGGCTTGGGCGAGGGCGAGCGCGACGACGGAGCGGACATGGCTGGGCGGATCGGGATGGATAGGCTGGGGCTGAGGGATTGGAGAGGTTTGGTATTGAGGTAGTGTTGAGAACGAGGGACGAGAACGGGGACGAGAACGAGGACGAGAGCGACGAACGAAGAACGACAGCCGACAGACGGCTAGAGGCCGATGGACCGACGAGATGACACTACACTCACATCAACACTCTCCACACTAACGTATCCCTATCACGGAACGCACAGGAACCCGCTGGCAGATCGAACAAGGAAGAGAATGCCGACAAGAGAGCGACGGGGCGACGGACGATCCGACGGGGCGACAGTTACGCACAGGAATAAGGAGGGAATCTTTCGAAAACCCTTAAGTGATTTGATGAAGACCGAAGTAAAATAGCGCCACGATATAATCCAACCAACGGCCAACACCTGAGGGGGAATCAGGGTCACACATGGGGGCGGTTCCTTGCACCGGCGATACCTGACCGCGCGACTTTAGCCTAAAACGCGAGGAGCACGCAAGGAGGTAAGCCAGGTGAGGGGCAAGCAGGCGACAAAGGAGGCGATAAAGGAGGCGAGGGCAACAAGGGCGAATGGACGAATGTAGGACACTACGACGGTGACTCGTGGCTAGCCTGCAAGGAGGGAACAAAGAAACGCAAACAACTTCTAAAACAAAAAGGTCGATCGCGGATGCGACAGTCGCCCGACGTAGGTCGGTCCGCCTCACTGGGTTTCCCCCCATTGTAACTTGTGGGGAGTTGTAATGGGAGCCGGGGGTTTGGGTTTGCAGGGGGAGATTTGTAGGGATGCAAATGAGTATGTGTTTGTGTCTGTGCCATCACTTCAAGGCGTGCGGGCAAGTGCGCTGAGGGGTGTCGTGATAGTACCGGGCTAGTGGCAGTAGTGCAGTAGTGGGGTACTATCCTCTTCTAACGCTCAGTTGTTTTTTATTACTATTATTTTTTTCAAAACAGACAAGATGCGGCGATGCGGCTCACCCCGGACGCGGAAGAAAAAGGTTGAAAAAAGCCGCGCGCAAATAAACATGAACATGAACACTCCACGTCTGAAGGCGGAAAAGGCGGAGGGTGAAATGAGGGAGGTTGTCCCGCAAGTAGCAAGTAGAACTTATACCATCCACATGGGGGTAGTTGTGCTTAAAAAATAACCAAACTCGAGGTTGCACCCTCTGTCTGAGCCGTCGGTCCCGACAGCGCGGCGGCGGCGGGCGGTTGAAGGACTTGATTGAGATCCGATCCAGAACATATGTAGGGAGTTTATAGATATCGTGAGTGAGATGCGATCTGGAGTTTGTATGGAGTTTGCACATACGGCGTCTATGCAGTCTATGTATAGATCCGATCGAGAGTCTCGATCGAGTGTGTACATGTGTGTATATATATCGGATGCAGAGTATTGTAGTCTGTGTCTTGCGTCTTGCCTCGCGTCGGGAGGTTCCGCGAGGCGTCCCGTCGCCGTCCCGACAACGCGGCGGCGTCGGCGGGCGGTTTGCGTCTCAAGGCGAGCGCGCACGGGAGAGGGAGAGAGGCGCGGGGGGGGGGCGCGGGGGGCGGGGGGGCGCGGGGGGGCGCGGGGGGGGGGGGGGCGCGGGGGGGGGGGAGCGCGTCGCCTCCCCGTCCGACGGGGCTTCCGAAAGCGAGCGCCCATCGGAGCCTCCGCCCCCCCCTCCTCTCTCTCTCTCTCTCCTCTCTCTCTCTCCTCTCTCTCTCTCCTCTCTCTCTCTCTCTCTCTCTCTCTCTCTCTCTCTCCTCTCTCTCTCTCTCTCCTCTCTCTCTCTCTCTCTCTCTCTCTCTCTCTCCTCTCTTTTTTCTCTCTCTCTCTCTCTCTCCTCTCTCCTCTCTCTCTCTCTCTCTTCTCCTCTCTCGCTCTCTCCTCTCTCTCCTCTCTCTCCCTCCTCTCTCGTCTCTTCTCTTCTCCTCTCTCTCTCTTCTCTCTCTCTCTCTCTCTCTCCTCTCTCTCTCTCTCTCTCTCTCTCTCTCTCTC
>JADDIW010000104.1:0-38269 GCA_018136815.1 Isochrysis galbana
CCGCCTCCCGCCCTCCCTCCCCTCCCCCTACCGCATGGCGTGCCGCCTCTCTCTCTCCGCCCCCGCCAAGGCCTTCTCGCTCGGCCAATGCGTGCACGCGGGCGCATCGCCGCAGGTGAATCGCCGACCTGTTCCTCCTCCCCCCCCCCCCACCCACCCACCCACCCACCACCCACCCACCCACCCACCCCACTTCTCGCTTGGCATCCATCCGCCTCCCGTGGTCCCCGGCTCCCCCCTTCCCTCCCCCTCCCTCCACCCCTTCTTCTTCGCCCCATTCGCCCCCCCCCCCCTCCCCCCCCCCCCCCCCCCCCCCCCCCAAACCACCCCACCCCACCCCCTCACCGCCCCAACCCTCCACCACCGCCACCGCCCTCACCACCTTCCCAACCGCCATCGCCCCGTTGTGCCGAGCAAACCTCCCTTAGCCGCCGCCACTGTCACCGCCACCGCCGCCGCCGCCCAAGTGCGGTGTGTGAGCAGAGAGCACGGCAAGAGCGGCGGGGGAGGGAGACATCAAAAGCCAGGCAACTTGGTTGCACCTGAAGCTGACCACTGTGGCAACGAGCCCGGCCCGCACGCTCGACCCCCATGCTCTCTCATTCGTGACACAGGTGGTGCTGTCAATCTCGGGATTGCCTGAAGGCAAAGTCCATGAGTACACCTTAAGCAGCCTTACGGAGCTGCTCAAGGCCAAGGACATCGACGCCTCTACCACCGCTGTGCTCTGCGGCCCCTTCCCTGGCTTTGCTGATCAGCTTGACTTTACGGCTTTGCCGCCCGGCGTCCATGTGAGCTCGCAAGCGCGTGTCAGGCCTGTGGCTGTGTACGCTCGACCCCAGCCGCACGCTGCGCTCTTACGCACCAATCCGGGCCCTTGCAATCTCCCGAGCCGACCGCCCCCTCTCCGCTTTGCTTCTCGTCGCGCCTACAGGTCTACGAGTGTTCTAGACCCTTGAAAGGCCGACGGTTACAAGGGTTCCCTCTCTGGAGATTCAGCCCTCCACCGCCCCCCTCACCACCCAAGCCACCGCCGCCGCCGCCCTCGCCACCCTCACCGCCGCCCTCGCCGCCACCGCCCTCGCCTTCACCACCTCCGCTACCACCATCGCCGCCTCCCCCCTTGCCGAGCGCACCTCCGTTGCAGCCGCCACCGTCGCCGCCACTGCCGCCGCCACCCTCGCTGCCACCGTCACCGCAGCCATCGCTTCCACCTCCCTCGCCACCACCTTCGCCGCCCGCCCCGCCTGCGGCGCCACCCACGCCACCCCTCCCGCCCGCTCCGCCTCCCACGCCACCGCCGCCGATGCCGCCGCCGCCCGTACCGCCGCCGCCTGCGGCACCACCCCCGCCTCCGCCCTCATTGCCACCACCACCCCCGCCATCTCCACCGCCACCACCGCCCCCTTCACCCCCGCCTTCGCCGCCGCCTCCACCGCCGCCGCCACCATCTGCTCCGCCGCCCTTGCCCCCGCCCCCCTCGGTGCCGCCACCTTCGCCGCCACCACCCTCTCCGCCCTCGCTACCGCCACCCTCACCGCCGCCGCCGCCCCCGCCATCACCCATGCCACCGCCGCCTTCGCCGCCGCCGCCACCGCCCTCGCCGCTGCCCCCCTCGCCGAGCCCTCCCCCCTCGCCGTCTCCCCCTTCACCACCGCCGCCTCTGCCACCATCGTCGCCGCCCCGCACCGACCCGGCGCCACCTCCTGCGCCCCCTTCACCGCCCTCGCCCCCCTCGCCCCCAAATCCTCCCTCGCCGCCCCCGCCGTCTCCAATGCCGCCGCCGCCGCCGCCGCCATCACCGCCACCACCAGTGCCGGCTTCGCCGCCGCCACCGCCGCCGCCCTCTCCCGAGCCCGCGCCACCGCCGCCCTTGCCGCCCTCGCCCGCGCCTCCGCCGCCTCCGTCTCCCCCTCCCTTGCCACCACCGCCAAGCACACCACCGCCTCACCCGCCACCACTTCCCCCGCCCCCGCCCCCGCCATCGCCGCCCGCACCGCCACCACCACCCTTCCCACCCGGAGCCGAGCCTCACCCACCGCCGCCTTCGCCGCCCTCGTTGCCGCCCGCGCCCCCATCGCCGCCACCGCCTTCTCCATCACCGCCGCCGTCACCCTCATCGCCGCCGCCGCCCGCACCGCCGCCACCGCCCTCGATCCCACCGCCGCCACCGCCCGCGCCGCCGCCGCCTCCGCCCGCGCCGCCGCCGCCTCCGCCCACGCCGCCGCCGCCTCCGCCCACGCCGCCGCCGCCTCTGCCCGCGTCGCCAGCCTTGGCCCCGCCAGTGCTGTCCGCCCCGCCACCGCCGTCGCTCTCGCCAACGTTGTCGCCGCAGCCACCGCCCACAGCCGTGGCGCCTCCGCCACCAGACCCCAACGACGTGCAAACCCAGGCGCTCTTGTCACGCCGACCAGTCATCTCCTCGCTTCTCGCGCACAGCGTTTGCATGGCCCTCGCCTTCGGCCTCTTCTTTCCGTCGTCGCTCGCCACCTCGCTCGGCTGGCGAGCGTTGCTCTCGCCGATCACGTGGGTCCGGCTCCAACGCAGTCTCGTAGTCCTTGGCGTGCTTCTCGCCACGACTGGATTGATCCTCGCTATCGCGATGACACCCCCGGGCTCGCACTTCAACCACGGACACGAAATCGTCGGTCTAATTGTCCTTATCTTTGCCCTCGTTCAGCCGGCATGGGCGCTCTTCGGCGTGCGCTCGGCCGCGCTGGACGCCGGGGGCAGCAAGGGCGTCGCCGGGACCCCGCAGACTGCGGGCGAGCTCGCATGGGACATGGTGCACAAAGTAGGCGCCATCCTCATCCTCGTCGGTGCGATCTATTTGATCATCTCCGGATATGCGCGCACGCAGTCGCGCGAGTTCTACACTCCTGGCGATCTCTCTACCGAGCGGCCGCCAGCCACGGAGGCGGCCATCATCCTCTTCTTCGTCTTCCTCTTCCTCGTGTCCATCTTACTCGCCGTCGGCCTCAAGCGATCGCGCGGGCTCGCGAGACAACCTTCGGCGAGATTGAGCGTGACGCCACGCCGCTCCTCAGCAATTGGCGCTGACAGGGGCGCCGAGCATGTTTAGTCGGAATCACTTCATGGAAGACTCTGTCGTCGCGCTTTCTTTATGCGGGCTTGATGAGAAGCGGACAGGGGTCCATCAACCGATGCGTACACGCGGATCGATGAAGATATTGTGCAATATCATTGGATCAAATATCAAATATCAAAACCTAACGGCGCTCCCAGCTTCTCATTTCTTGTTCCTGAAGACTTAAACAAACTCTAGAAGATGCCTACGTAAACTAGTCCCTCGCCCTTTGTAAAAATATAAAACATCTGAAGCTTCGGGCTCCCTCATGCTAGCTATACGGGTCCACGTACTCACGGTACTCACTAACGACATCGCCTATACCCCAGTTTACTCACTGCCTTACACTACCCCCTTCATTCCTTTGTCTTTGGTATCGAGGGGGCGCGTGCACTACAACGGGCCAAGTGCAGGGGGTGGGCTGGGGCAGACCTGCTGGTGTGGTGTTCTTGTGGCAAAATAAACGTAAACGCCTGTTGCATGTGACACTTCGTGCCCCTGGGAGGTCTCGGCCCCCTCTTCTCGCGTCCTTTTCAAGTATCGCCGCGCTTTCGCGGTATTCGTATGTCGCTCGGGGTGTCGTCCTGAAAACATACCGTAAACAGGCGTGAGTATTACCTTTTTATGTGTCAGATCGCGTGGTTTTTTTTGTCGTGCTTCTTTCGTCGTTCTCCTCGTTCTCCTACGGGCGTGCGATGCCTGCGCGCGCCATGGCCCCCCTCTGAGGGGACCCTCGGGTCCCCCCAGAGGGCCAGCTGGGCCAGCTCAGGGGGCAGTGGAGGCTGGGGCTGGGCCCCTGGCATCTCCTGCCTCTCCCTCGCTGGCCTCGCTGGCGGTAGCTAAATCTCTTAGTAGGAACCACAGTGGATATCAATGAAGATCCTACGATAAACAATGGAGGGAAACTCGAGCCGACGCTAGATCAAAAGACGAACCACGGTCTCCCGCCCCCTTCTCTCCAACTCCTAGCCGAAGCAGCGCGCGCGGCCTCCTCCCCGGAACCAGCTTCTCCGCTAAAGAGGGAACTAGGAAAGGGGGAGGGGGTTGTTACGGGTTAAGGTTGGGTAGTAGGAAGGTACATAAGCACACTGCCTCACGCCGCACGCGTAGCGGGGAATTTTAAGAAGTTTTTTTTTGTCAATGTTTTAGTGCAGAGTGTTGATTTGTGTGATTTTATCCACTGGATCGCCTGTTGGTGACCTGCAGCCCCCTGAGTACCCCAAGCCCCGAGTCTTCCGAGTCATCCTTTCGAGTCTACGAGTCCCTACGAGTCATAAATAAGCGGTATCTGCTAGCCGCGCCCTTTCCTACGTCCTCCGTCCCTCCGATTCGCGTTCCGAGCCACTCTCCCGTCCATTTCACATGCCCGTCATTTGCCCTCTCCGTTCTCCCGATGAGCCCGTTCCGGGCTCCCCGGATGAACCGTGCGCCGCGCTAGCCGCCGGTGCGCCTCCGCGGCTCGTTTCCAAAGAGGAAACGAGCTTCGCTCCGACAGCATGTCGACGTCGCTTCGTTGGGCAGGGGGCCACGGCCTGCGGGAGCTTCGGCTCCGGCGGCTTGGGTCGGCCCCGTTGGGGCGTCGTGGCTGTGGGGGGCTGGGGGAGGGGAGCCGTCGGCGCGGGCTCCATCACCGAAAGAGAGAGACGTTAAAAAATGGCACCGTGCATGCTGCCCAAATACGGACACCCGTACTACACGCTTAGGAGACATAATGAAGGCGCCAGTCGCCATTGCAAAACACGAAGGAATCGCCTCTTGACATATTTCGCGCCTGAGCGCCACATCTGCAAGAGTTTTTGCGCTAGCGCGGCTTTGCATTGTAATACTGATATTGAGATCGCATTGGTTGAGGGGTACGCCAGGTTCCTCTTGTCTCTTGGTGGACCAACTCACAATCAATCAACACACTTCTTCATCGACCGTCCTTGCACAATCGACTCTGTGGCAGCCCTTGTCTTGCATTTCGGTTGGATCTGCAAGCGTTCACATTTGTGGGCCAGTAGTGAGCGCGAGCAAGATGCGCATTGGAGCGGCAGAGTAGTGTGGACATCCACGAATGGCCAGCGAGGCCAAGACGCACCTCCGGCTTGGGCTCGCACGCGCGGAGACATCCAGCAGTTGTAACGATGGCGTCACCCATCGCACGATCGGACCCTTTGACCGCAAGTGCATTGATGGCACGCACTGTCGACATCCCATCAACCACCTACACCCGGGCGTCCGTGGCCACTTAGCACAGCAACTTGGCATGTCGACACTTGTTTGTTTCCTTCCCCGACGTTTGGAACCGGGAGGAGGGTGGGGTTTGGGGCCGGGAGGGCGGAAAAGTCTGCGAGGAGGAGAGGTGGCACGGAAAGGGCAGGGGAAGCCAGCCGCGCCGGCAGGCCCGCCGTGTCAACAGGAGAAGAGGTAGAGAGGTAGGACCTTGAGCGCGTGCTCTCGGTCGTCCCACCACACGGTAGCGATCCTTCTATGCTTAGCAGTCGGACGTTCGGATCGCATGTGCACTACGACCTTGGTTGGCCACGTGCAACGACTGTCAAGGGCAGAACGTCCGAGGCGCGACATGTAGAGGTGTGGCGGCGCACCTCGCCGAAGATGGTGTAGCTGCCGTCGAGATGCGGCGCTGGGGCGACGACGATGGAGAAGTGCCCTGAGTTAGTGTCGGGACCTATAGGGACAACAAGACAAGAGAGACTTAAACACGGAGTCGCCACCATCTTCGAAGGCGACAAGGTTGCCGCACAACCGACTTGAAGGACTGAGTCGGCCTGACAAAATTACCTGAATTGGCCGCAGAGAGAAGCCCCGGCGTGTCATGCCGCAGAAGAAGGCCTCCAGGATCGTCGTCGAAGCTGGTCCCCCAAATGGATGAGACGCTGTGGACCCCCGCCTGATGAGAGGGTGATGCGGACCGAGTTTCGATGGATTGTCAAGCACGCCGGCCACACCAACGCAAGCTGCTTAACGTGCTGACATGTGAGAAACATAGCCGCCCTCCCCGTGGCCGCAACGAGGATGGCCATGTGACTCGCGCGGGCAATGACAACTTTGGTTAGAGCATGCTGCGCCCGCGCCGGCATGTTTGCAAGCATCCGCCTCAACAAGAGCGTGAGCATAAGCGCGCCTGGTCAATGAACTCGTCGATGATTCGGTAAAATCGCATTCCTGTATACGTCAGTTTGCCACCTCGCTCGCCAGTGCACATGGCGCGAAAGTTCTCGGCGGCACGCGGCGCCTCAGTTGCATAGAGCGTAAAGACGATCCGGCCAGCCGGATCTTGAAAGGCAGAAGGGGAAAGTGGGAGAGAAACGTTGGGCAACTACGCAGCGAGGCGTGTCCGCAGGGCGAGGCAGCGGCCCCGTGCGCCCTCGAATCGTACAAGATCCACGCGCTCCAGTGCAGCGGGACATGGCCGGGAAGCAGTTGGTGTTAGGCCCACACCTCCATTGATCGACACATCGAAATAGACCTGCGGATTGCCGGGGCGCGTCCGTCTCTCGGCCCTGACCCTGGCATCAGCTTCGCGCGCGTCTGCAATCTGCGCAGCCTCGGCCTCGTTGAAGACACCGCCTGACACCCACCCATTGCCTGGAATGAGGGTGGCTCATGGGTTAGAACAACAGAGAGCGGAACGAGGAGCGCTGGTCGCAATTGCATGCGCTCACCCCTCGAGCGGACCGTGGGTAGCAGCGCGAGTAGTCGGTCGTGTGCCGTGGTCCTCTCCTTGCCATCGTCGAGCATCCCTTCTCTCCGGCTTTTCCCCCAGCACTCTCCGTGCCTCCTTCCCTGGCCACACCCTTCTTCTCTCTCACAGTAGACCCAGAAGACGCAAGGCTTCTCTCCGCTCTGCCGTTGGGCAGCGCACGCGTCGCAGCAGGCGGCGGCGGAGGGAACGAGATGCGACGCGCCCCATATCGTCACACCCGCCCCGTCGTACTCCGCCCCGGGCTCAGCGTAGCAGCGCGAAGGGAGAGAGGGAGAGGGCGAGAGAGAGAGGGGGAGAGAGAGCGACGGAGAGAGAGAGAGAGAGGGAGAGGGAGAGGGAGAGGTGCTGAGCGCCAACGAGTCCGACTCAAAGAGCAACCGCTCGCGCGACGTGTGCCCGCCGTCCAGTAGCCGCACAGTCAGAAGCAGAGAGAGAGAGAGAAGCAGAGAGGAGAAGAGGAGGAAGCCGCGCATCGCTCGCCGCGCCGCGGGACGCCGTGAACGATCTGTGAAGACTAGAATAGGAAACTCTTAGGAGGCAGTGATCAGTGAGGGGTGACGGGGTGACGCCCCTCAACCTCAAAGTTGGAGGAGACGTCGCGCCTTCAAACTTCGATGGCCGCAGTCGACTTCAGTGAGAAAACGAAAAGTTGACGTGGGTAATTGGAAAAAAAAATCTTCTTAAAAATCTCCGCTACGTGTGCGGCTTGAGGCAGCATGCTAGTGACCCTCCCTACTACCCAACCTTAACCACCGTCAACCACCCCTTTCCCCTTTCCCCCTCCCCAGTTCTCTCTTTCACGGAGATACTTGTTCCGGGGCGACCGCGCGCGCTGCTTCGGTCAGGAGTTGGAGAGAAGGGGGTGGGAGACTGTGGTTTCGTCTATCTGGTGGCATGGCTCGTATCATTCCTCTTATCGCGAGTCCCTCTCATATAATCCATCAGTGATATTCTGATCTTCTCCGGTTTGTAGTGTTGAGTGTTGGGGTTCTAAATCCTGTTATTTTTAGGTTATGTTTCTTATGTCTAGCCCTCTCGCCGCCTGCAAGAGGGAGTCAGAGACTTCTAGATTAAAGTCTTTGTCCACCATGCTCAAAACTATTGTTATAGTTTTAGCGATGGAGCGCGCGCCGACCGCTCCCCTCTCCCAGCCCCCCGCCGCCACGACGCCCCAACGGGGCCGCCCCAAGCCGCCGGAGCCGAAGCGCTCGTAGGCCTCTGCCCCACCAGACACCGACGTCGACATGGCTCCGCCACCCTCGCCTCCCCACCAGCCCCAGAAGCAGGGAACAGGCCGTGCCCTGTTCCCTGCAGAGCAACAGAGCCAGCAACTGGCTCAGCCGCCCAGCTCCACCGTCTTGCCACCCAATCAAGGACTCCCGATGGGGGGTGGCAGCATTGCTGCCACCCCCATGGTGGTAACTCCTACCAGCAGTGCACCCCTCGGGGGCGGGCACTTGACACAACAATCAATCCTTGGAGCCTTTGCTCCCTCCAACCAACCAACAACCCATGCGCCCAAGTCGTATGCAGAAGCCACGCATGGCCTCAAACTGAAGGAGCCAGCCCAACAAGCTCTGAAGCAGCCAGCCCAACAACAACCGCAACAGCTGTCGCGCAAGCGGGCCGACCCACAGTCGGATCCCAAAGGGACTCCTACCAACACCACCCAACTCGCTCCGAGGTCTGGATATGCGCAACATCGCCTAGAGCAGTCTAACCTCTCTTAATAGTTAATAGAGACCCCAACGGACAGCAAGAGGGAAGAGGGAAGCTAGGAGATATAAGAGAAGGAGATTCAAGCCGAGCCAGAGCAAAGGAGAAGCCACAGTCTCCCGCCCCAGCGACGAGAGCGAGAGCGACCACGGATGACGACTGACGACAGGACGACGGACAGAGACACCCAGGAAAACACCCCGACTCTCGCCCCACGACTTTCTCACATAACTCGACTGAAATCAAACCCAAACACTCCGGCCAGACAACAACGGACGACGATCAGAAGGCGATCTGTCGGCGATCCCGTCTGGAAGGGGAATCGCACCATAACGGAAACGAGGGGCAATCCTGCCGCACAGGATTCCAAAAGACTTATCGAATAAGACGAGAGAGATGCGGTGGGCCTAAGGGGGAGATGCGAAGAGATTGCAAATTAAACCTAATTGCAATCACTGAAGTAGATAGAGAAGCGCGGAGAAGATAGCGAATTAAACCTATTGGCGAGGCGTCTAGGAGGAAGAAGGGTGGGGAAACTTCCCTTCTCTTTCGAGAGAAAGAGAGAGGGCGCTCCACAACCCAAGATCCTATGCATCCAAGCGAAGCTTTTGACCGAGAACGAGAACGAGAGAATTATAACGATAATACCGAACGACGAAGAGAAGCCTTACGAGTGTCGATTCGCGAATGCGACAACCTCATAGCAAAATGGACGTTGCGCCAACTCGGAGCCCGGCCGGAGTTGGATACCTAAAAGTCCTTCTATGAACTCAAAGATAGGCGCCGTCGCGATGCATGAGGCTAAATGCGTGGAGCTTTCGGGGGATATACCGCAAAAGCAAAAGCGGCAAGTAGGGTCATCATCCGTAAATCTGTTCGCCGTCGCGATCCTCCTATGGAGAATGTGCTTGAAGTGCATATACGAGTCTCGCGGCGTGAGAAAGTTGTATTTATATAGTTGTGATATCTGTTTCCATTTCCCTGCTAGGGGGCCTGCAAATACATACAAATACAGCCAAATACAGTTTTTCTAGTGTGGTGGTTATGAAAGGGGAACGCCCCCCCCCCCCCCCCCGCTCCCCCGCTCCCCCCCCTTTCGGTATTCTCTGCGTCCTTCTCACCTCTCTCTCTCTCTCCCACGAGATTCTAGCGATGGCGGCGGCGCTGGCGGTGGTGTGCCTCCCTCTACTCGGCTGGCTCTCTACGGGCCTGCCCGCGCCGCGCGTGGGTCGACGCGCGATGGTGAGGCTTGACTCTCTTTTTGCTGACGATGGCGGCTCGGTCGACTGGGACAGGGAGGCTGCCAAGCTCGCCAGAGTGCCGAATGAGTACGTGAAGGCCATCCAGGTGAAGAGAGAGAAGGAGAGAGGGGGGGAGAGAGGGTGTGTGTGTGTGTGTGTGGAGGGGCAAGGGGGGGGATAAATGTGTGTGTGTGTGTGTGTGTGTGTGTGTGTGTGTGTGTGTGTGTGTGTGTGTGTGTGTGTGTGTGTGTGTGTGTGTGTGTGTCAATGTGTACGAAGGGGAGAGAGGGGAAGGAGGGCGGGGTCGGGAAGAGAGAGAAAGAGAGGAGGGAAGGGCGTGGAGGGAGAGGCTGGAGGGAGAATAGGCGATGGGGGAGACGCGTGCATCGCAGAGAAAGAAGAGGGCGTGAGGGCACGACAGGGACCTTGTCAAGCGCGAGTCTCGTCAAGGCCGTAAGGGTGGGGTGGAGAATGAACTCTGGACGAGATGCGCAAGGTTTGGGGGGGAGTGGTGGTGGGGGGGGGGGGGGGGGGGGGGGGGGAGCAGACTGGACAGCAAAATATGACGAGCTCCTTGTTGAAAGGAAGCCCTCTTTCCACCGTTTAAGCAGATAGGCATCTGCACCGCTAGCCTTTCATGACAAGGCCGCCTCCACTGTTGGCGCCTAACCTTGCTCTCCATTTCCCGATCTTCCGCAGTCGATGAAACTTCCGGATATGGTCTCCGAGTTTGCCAACACTGCGCCCGAGCCAGTCCAGCTAGCCGTCAAGCAGACCGTCGCTCAGCTGCTAGGCCAAATGCCGCCGGACGTGGCGGATGGTGCCATTCGTGCACCAGGCACCTCCCTTGCCACGCTCTTCGTTTCGATGCAGGTGAGCATGCGCTTCTGGGCTAGCGGGTGCATGATGTGGACCGACTAGCCTGCTGCCCGAGCTTCGAAACCCTGCGTGCTTCAACTTTCTTGGGGACCACGCCTCACAGATGACTGGGTACATGTTCCGAAATGCGGAGTACCGCCGCCAGCTGCGGATGTCACTCAGCGCCGAAGGTATGTTGATCGCGCTCGAAGACTGGATTCACGTAGCTTGCGCCCGCGTGCCTCACCTCGTGCGGTAAAGCCAGTCAGCCGGGCATGGCAAGATGATGCGTGGCAGAGCACGGTGGTGGGGCGACGTCGGTATCACTGGGTACCATCGAAAGCTTTCGTCAAGTTCCTGGTTGTTGCGCGCACGGTGTGCAGGTGCTGCGGGCGGCTTGACTAGGGGCAGTCTGTCTGAGGATGACGAATCTACTACACTTGCGCTTCCTCCCATCCGCGGCGAGATCTCGGTTTCCATTGCCCCCGGACTCGAGGCCAAAGTCGATGCCAACGCCTACATGCAAGAGCTCCGTTCCGAGGTAGGTGCTCGAACAGCTAATTTGCTTAACGCTCGTTGTGCGGCGTGTGCACGACGCAGTATGTCCCATTTGAGATTGTGGATCACTGTGCGCCGCATAATTGGCGTGCGGTGACGCTTGTCAGCAGTTGTACCCTGTGCGCGCCAAGGCGGGCGCATTGCCTCTCATAAGAGCGCTGGGACACGGCCGATCAGGTCGCTGCTCCGACTGCGTCGCGCGCATTGGACGAACTTGCTCATCCTGGTTCCTTTTGAGCCGGAATCACGCTGTGACCTCGACTCGGTCTACGGAGCAGCATCCCTTAGCAACATGTGGGCGCTGTCGTGGGCCCGTCGGCCGTGCAAGACCTAATCACTTCAGACCCTTCGGTGTTGCTCCTGGCAGGTTGAAGGTCTGCGGGCGCAGCTTGCGGAGGCAAGGAAAAAGAAGCAGTCTGAATCACTCGTGGCTTTTATGCAGCGTTTGCCCCCAGAGGAAATGGCCAAGCTCCAAGGTATGCCAATGGGTGCATGTGGAGGTTGCTTTCACTGCAAGTATTGCTTCGGTGGTTGCTTCCATATTTTCGGATGCCACGCACCGGGTGGACGAGTAGATGGGCGTTTCCAGGGCTTGAGTGTACTCTTTACCACACGCGTTATCGCGACCTCCACTCACGCCTCTCCCTTGCCACCTACACCCCTATGTCTCTTTTGGTTCACGCCAGGCGACATATCGACGGAGGTACTGGAGGCCATGGGTGAGCTCGTGACATCACTTCTCCGAGGGATGAAGATCGAGCCCAATGATGTCGCCGAGGTGAGAGGGCAATGCGAGCCGCGCGTATCTAAACCACTCCCGCTAAGCATCGACGTTTCAATTCGTCAAGTTGGGCCAGCATGAAATCAGTACACCGCACACCCTGCGTATAGGCACCGGTGGCAAAGATGCGCGAAATGCTCATCGTGCAGCTGGTCCAAGGTTATAAGCTGCGGGAATTGGAAGTGAAGAACGAGTTGAAAGACCGCTTCTGGGACCAGTAGATACTACATCGCAAATATAAGCGGAAGGATCCATTGCTTACCCGGACTTTTCTTGCCGCCTGAAGGGGTTGGCAATAATGTCGCGCACGGGCCCGTTTGCGGCTAGCTACAATTGTGTATGGCTCTGTCTCTAAGCACTATTAGTACAGAGGTATCAATCTAGGGGCGCAAACTGTGCATGGTGGGTGGTATGTGGACGTGGACGCGAAATGAAAAAAACTTCGCTACATGTGCGGCGTGAGGCAGCGTGCACTATTTATGCGCTATATTCTATTGCCGACTACCGACGACCCACCCTTACCTAGTAACTTCCCCCTTCCCGTTCCCTAGGGCTTCCTTAAGGCGCGGAATCACCAAGTTGGGGAGGGCTCGCGTGCTAGGGCCCGGCCAAAATATGTAATTATTTAGGAACATGTTTGGGCCAGTTTTTGCGAGCGAGCTATTTTTACATATTTCTGCATATTTGGGCGAGCCAGAGCCCCCCCCCCCCCCCCGCGCGCTCCCCCCCCTTACTGGAGGGCACACTACTGGGCCCCCGCGCCGCAGCGACCAGCTGTCGCATCCGCGATCGACCTTTTTGTTTTAGAAGTTGTTTGCGTTTCTATGTTCCCTCCTTGCAGGCTAGCCACGAGTCACCGTCGCAGGGTTCTACATTCGTCCATTCGCCCTTGTTGCCCTCGCCTCCTTTGTCGCCTCCATTGTCGCTTGCTTGCCCCTCGCCTGGCTTACCTCCTTGCCCCTCATCTGGCTTACCTCCTTGCGTGCTCCTCGCGTTTTAGGCTAAGTCGCGCGATCAGGTATCGCCGGTGCAAGGAACCGCCTCCATGTGTGACCCTGATTCCCCCTCAGGTGTTGGCCGTTGGATTATACCGTGGCGCTATTTTACTTCGGTCTTCATCAAATCACTTAAGGGTTTTCGAAAGATTCCCTCCTTATTCTTGTGCGTATACTGTCGCCCCCGTCGGATCGTCCGTCGTCCCGTCGCTCTCTTGTCGGCATTCTCTTCCTTGTTCGATCTGTCAGCGGGTTCCTGTGCGTTCCGTGATAAGGATACGTTAGTGTGGAGAGTGTTGACGTGAGTGTAGTGTCATCTCGTCGGTCCATCGGCCCCTAGTCGTTTGTCGTCTGTCGTTCTTCGTTCGTCGCTCTCGTTCTCGTTCTCGTTCCCGTTCTCGTCCCTCGTCCTCAACACTACCTCAATACCAACCCTCACCAATCCCCAAGCCTCAGCCTATCCAACCCGATCCACCCAGCTATGTCCGCTCCGTCGTCGCGCTCGCCCTCGCCCAAGCCCGTCCTCCCGCCTTTCTCTGTTGAGGAGGTGGTCCAGCCCGTCATTGGCCACCCCCCAACTTCCGCCGCGCCTCTCGCCGCTTCCCTTCCGTCCCTTCTGTTCCCATCTGAGGCAGTGGTAACCTCGGATCCGTCACCAGCACAAGCACAACATGCCCGGAGGTGAGGCAGAGCGTGCCTCAGCCGCTCTCCTTGCGCGCGCGCGCGTGAGTGAACCCCCCCCCCCCCCCCCCTTGTTGTCCTCACGCAGCTCGTTCGAATCGCTCATCCTCGCGCGACTGGTGAGCATCAAACATCAAATCACACCAAGTCCAAGTCCCCTACGTGGGCCCTTGCTGTAAGGATTACCTTGAGCCTTTCTCAAAACTATTGTTATAGTTTGAACTATGGAGCGTGCCGCGACCGCTCCCGAGCCCCAGGCGACCCTCGCCACCGCGCCCCACCTGGGACGCCCCATGCCGCCCGAGGCGGCTCGTCAGAAAGCCCTCTCAGAGCCCATCCAACCCATCCAAACCACACCCGCGCAGGCGCGCGGGGTGGCGAGCACTGGCACCGAACAAGTTGCCACCATGGCTCTGCGTAGCATGCAGGGGGTCTTGGAGACCCCCTCCAACAGTGGGAAACCCTCCCACCCCAAGAGCACCTCATGTGGGAGGGCAGCTCTGCTGCCCTCCCCATGGTGGAAACCTCTACCATCAGTGCACCCATCATGGGAGGGCACTTCACAACCATCAATCTTCCCTGGAGAGCACCCCATGCCTCTGTTTCCCAACTTGTTGACACACTTGTTTTCTTCACCCCACTCCCACTCTTGTGGGCCACAAGTACCTACAGCGCAGTGCCCTGCCTTGGGCTCTCTTTCAACACTAGACTCCCTCTCCCACTCCCCCTTCACACCACAACCCACCCAAACAGCACGAATCCCCTCACCCTCACCCTCTGTTTCAAGCACCAAAAATTTCAACTCAAGACCCATGTTGATACACTTATCGTTTTTACCCCACTCTTGTGGGCCACAACTATCTACAACTCAATGCCCTTTGGGCCCTCTTCCAATACTTGAATCCCTCTCCCACTCCCTCTTCCAACTACAACCAACCCAAGAAGCACAAACGCCCTCGTCCTCTATTTCAAGCACCAATAATTTCGACTCAAGACAAGAGGGAGGACATGTCTTGAGGCGGCGTCGCTGCCCATGCCTAGCGCAAGGGTATAGCGCCCCCACTCAGACATCTCCTTCCCCACAGCTCCTCTCTGAGGAGTTGCTCCTCTCCCTCCCATTAGGCCCCCTTGCCTGCGAGACCAGAACCGGATCCTTGCGTAGGGGGCTGTCTGAGTGTGGAGGGAGGGGCGCTCTGGCTAGCGCAGGTAGAAAGCTAGTGAAGAGCTGGGTGGCATAAGGGGGGAAGGGTGCTTGCGCTTGCCGCGGCAGGGTGTCCTGTCTTGAGTGAGCGCTAGTCCCGTTCCTTTGCCGCGCCGCGACCCATAAAAATTTGTTAAAAAATTACCTTGAGCCTTTCTCAGTTCTCAGGCACTCAACATAACGGGACGAATCGCATGAACACAATAACCGCTCCTCACTACCGAACTACCCGCCCTCTATCCCCAGATATGCAGCAGCCCGCGATCTATGACGCGACTTCCGAGATAACCACACAAACAACCAACCGATAGCCCGACGGCGCTAGAGGAAGGAAGGAGGGAATCATGCCGCCGAGGATCGGTCCACGCCGCCTGCCATCGGAAGCCCCACACACCCAGACCCTAGGTAGTGCACGAAGGGACGCGCTGCGCAGGTGGAGGGGGTATAAGAGAAGCGGGCGAGGATACGTAGATGCCTGAGCAGGGTCGCGCGCGCGGCGAGATTATAAAGAACTTTTTTAAGTTAAAAATTTTAAGACCGGGCAAGCGTCGAAAGTGAGCGTATTGAGTATCGGCCTTCCAGAACGGGAGAGCATCGCGAACATCTTCCGACAGCTGGGCGTAGAACTAGTGGAGAAGAAGCCGGCCTGAGCATGAAGGGTGAAGCCGCCCTGGGAATGAAGAATGAAGGGTGAAGCCGGCCTCCTGGCTCCTGGGTATGAAGAGCTTTCGTTTGTGATGCGCAAATATATACGTGTGGCAGATGAACCCCGTCTCAATATTGTGACTGGAACAATAGAATATAAAACATTATGTGCAAAAACACAACACCGCCACACCCCTAATTAAAAACAAAAAGGCCGCCTGGTCTTCATTCGACGGAACGGCCGACGTTTGGTGGGCGCGGCCGCTTCGCCAGCGACCAGCGACTGTTCCGCGTGGTCTGGGGGGCCGCCCTCGGCGGGGGGGCCGATGGAGAGGAGAGGCGCGCCGGCGCGCTCCATGGCCATGGCGACCAACTATAAGGCATTAGTTGCGCGCGTCACCTTTGGAACTTGCTCCCTGATGCTCGGCAGCTTTTCTTCAATTCTAACATGCCCACAATGTACAATGTCTCAAACAAATGTTTTTGGTCGCTTGCTTCCAAAAGTCTCGACGTTACATACCGGACCACCCATACCTAAACAGCTCGTCATAGCTCACGTGATACACACAAGGGTCGGGGTGGCCGTTGTGCGGTATCGGCTGAAAGTAAACTCAACGGATCGCCCCCCACGCCTAAGGCACCCAGCACCTCGAGCGGACCGCCGCCGGAAGTAGGACACCCCCAGCTTGCGCTTTCGATTGGCCGTGAGATTAAGAAATGCTTGGCTCTTGCCCCTCCCATTCTACCGAGGCATCGTGCCATCTTGTCCGAACGACGGCAGCGATGCCACGTGAGTCAACGGGCATACCGCGCGCGGCGCCCGGCGTGACCTAAGGCAGACTAGTGGTGATCTTGTGAGCGAGGCACGCATGGCGCTGCAGCTGTCCACCAATATTGGCTGATCAGGGAGCGCGCACCTTGAGCTCGGATAGCACGCGCTTGTGCTCATGGCCGCGCGTCGCGAGCCCATTGTAGTGATAGAGTGTCAGCGCCCCGCCCGAGGCCGCTGCAGCCGCAGCCGCGGCGTGTGATGCTTCGAGCTGTGCCGCGGCTCTCGCCGCTTCCTCGGCGGCAGAAGCGCCGACTGCAGCGGCGGCCACCTCCCTCGCCGCTTGTGCAGCTTCGCCGCCAGCCGCCTCTGCCATACGCGCGGCAGCGGCAGCGGCCGCCGCCGCCTGGATGGCGACAGGGTGGCGCGGCTTGAGGTGCCGCTGGAAAGCATCCCAGGTGATGAGCGAGAGGCCGTCGGGATCCATCTACGCGGGAGCGATAGAAGTTGCGCAAGGGCGACCCGTCAAGCATCCGCCTGGCCTATGTCGCGCATTGGGAACATGGAACGAGTGCATGCAACGACCAAGTGGGACGGGGCGGCCCAGCATCTCGCACGACTGCGCGCCTGCTTGCGCAATTCGTCTTCCGATGGTAGCTCGCCAAACTCGTCGCCCAAGCTTGAAAGTAAATCGCGCAGCCGATCGGCGGCGATAAATCCTTGCTCATCTCGGTCGAACTCGGAGAAGCGCGCGAGAAGCATCTCTTCGACGGCGGCGAGCGGTGACGCAGCGCTCACGCTGGTGCTCAGCCCAAACCTGCACGGGCGGCGAGTGGGCAACAGCTGAGCGTTCTGCAATACGTGCGTGGGCGCGGCAGGAGCAAAGAGGCGAGAAGCGGATGGGCAATTCTCACAGCAACGAGTAGTGTGTCTGTGAGGCGACCACCCACAACGGCGAGGCCGGTCCCTTGAGCCGTGAGCCAACCTCGATGTAGCGAAGGGCCTCAAGCTCGGACAAAAGGCCGACAGGGGGACGAGCAGTGATGCCGCGCAGAACGAGTCCGCCTGATCGGGCGCGTTCAGCAAGGGGAGTCAAGTTGGTTCTGAGGTTGCACGGTGGGAAGGGCCGCAAGCGGCGCACCTCCAAGGTCGCGCTCTCCGTCGAAGACGTTGGCAACGGCGTTGCCACAAATCATCAACGCAAGCGCCTCCTGCCGTGCAGAGTGGGGAGGACGGTGGGTGCAGGTACGGGTAAGCGGGCGAGCAGACGTCGTCAACATTACACGCGCCGCGCGCCGCGCACCTGGGCGCAGTGACCAAACGTGGGGTCTAGCAGCGGTGCCGAGCCGTCGTCGCGCTCCGACGCAACGACGTCAAGACCGCGCGAGAGGAGCGCTGAGCAGAGGAAGCCTGCAACCGTGGCGAGTGAGGGTGGTCAATGGCGTGAGGTGATGCGAGGGCAGCCGGCAAGGTGGCGGCGCACCGAGCGCAGCGCAGCCGAAGCCTAGGCCAGGCAGCCGCGCGGTTGTAGTGGCTAACGTCGCTTCCCACGAGTGAGCCTCCACAGCGCCGACCGTCAACTGTGCAAGCACTTCGCCAAGTGGCCGCTCTAGCATCCCGGCATCCTCGCCGACAGACGGTAGGGCGATCACCGCCACGCCGCGCGGCGTGACGCTTGCAGCCGCAGGCGAGCTTGCTGCCTGCCACAGCACGTCGGCGAGCGCAGCGGCGAGCGCGCTTTCGGCCTCCTCGGCGCTTGGCGTGAGCGAGGTAAGCGAACCCTCCTCGGACCACCCCCCGGCCTCTACTTGCTGCCGACGGCTCCGGTCTGGCTCGAAGAGCAGCCGGCGGAGAGTGAACGCTTGCACGGCGGCAAGCACTGCGCACGGCCCACCTTGTGACTGGCCGAGGCCCGCGCTGAAGCAGAGCGAGCCTGAGGGTGGCTTCGCCGACACTGCGGCCGGCGGCGCGAATGCGATCGGCTGCTGCAACCACTGGCGCTGCACGGTGGGCGATGCGCTGCCTGGGCGATGGAGCGAGGGAGCCAGGAGTGGGCTCAGGTTCGTGTGATGTTAGACGAATGCGAAAAGGGAAGGCCAACCATAACACCCAGCGAGACGCAACGAGGCGCAAGGCACGCTTCACACACTGCCAGTCCCTCTTGAGGGTCGAGGTTTCTCAAGCAGCGCACCAAAAATGAGTGCGAGGAGCTGGGCGGAGGAGCTCATGCCTGTGGAGCCGAGCTCGTTGCTGCTGTATGACGAGGCAGCCGCACCTAGAAGAGGCGTGGACGCGGGGCGTGAGGAAGGGAGAAAAGCAGTGTGTGTGTGTGCGCGCGCGTGTGCGTGTGTGTGTGTGTGTGTGTGTGTGTAGAGAGAGAGAGGGGGGAGAGGGAGAGAGAGAGGGAGAGAGAGGGAGAGGGAGGGAGAGAGAAAGAGGGAGAGAGAGGGAGAGAGAGAGAGGAAGAGAGAGAGAGGAAGAGAGAGAGAGGGAGAGAGAGAGGGAGAGAAGAAGAAGTGCGTGCCGTCTCTCGCCTGTACTCTGCATCGAGAGCGCGAGGGCCGCACGTAGTTCTGCCTCCTCGTCGTCGTGCTGCTCGAGCGACGACGCCAGAGCGCGTGCCAGACCGTCCTCCTCGCCCTCCATAGAGAGCGCCAGCGCGGCGGCCATCTCCTCCGAATCGCTCCTCGCGCCGCCCATCGCGCCCACCGGGAGGGGAGGGAGGGGGGGCAGCCTTTTTCTTTTTTTGGGGGGGGGGCAGCCTTTTTCTTTTTGGGTTGGGTGGGTAGGCAGCGTTTTTCTTTTTGGGTGGGTAGGCAGCCTTTTTCTTTTTGGGTGGGGGGGCAGCCTAGATGGGAAATACGGTGCTGGTACTAGGGCCTGCAAATACAGCCGAATACAAATGTTGTATTTGGCCTCCGGCCAAATACAGTTCAAATACATTCGAGGCCTACGACTACAACCCAGGACGCGCTTCAAATACAGCCAAATACAAATACAGATGTATTTGTATTTTGCCTCTGGCCAAATATAGGCCCAGGCCAGGATATCCGGGATATCTATTTGGATATTTGGGCAACTTTGCCGGAAATAGATATCTTTTGGATATGCCTGGGATATTTAATAAAAAATAATTGCAACTGGGAATATCGGCGGCTGCACTGAGCCGCTGGCCGATGCCGCACGCCGACGCAGGTGAAGACGCAGGTGAAGATGTCCCAGCAGGCCCTGCAGAGACCCCGGCAGAGCCCGGGGGCGAGCGGGCGGGTCATCTGAGCGCCCCGGCTTGCATTAATCGGTAGAAGGGGCGCAACGAAGACTACCGGTCCATCGTTGACGAGAAGGACGACGACGACATGTTTGACTTTTGGGAGATGGCCAAGGAGCCCGATGGGGCGAAGGAGCCGGAGGAGCCAGTTGAGGAGGAGGCCGTCGTGAACAGTGGCTCCTCAGCGGTGGACTTGAGCGATGTCGCGGCTGGTGTTTCCAATGACTCCATGCACATTGACCTGACCGACGAAGCGGTAGATGTGGCGGCCACGCCTTGTTCGACGAATAGTGATAGCCCGGTCACTCACTATGGGGGTGCGGAGGGCACCAGCAATTATGGGTAAATGAAGGGCTAAATAAGCTCCCTATAGGTTCCGGTAGGATGGATCAGCAAAAAAAATTGGGGGTTCCCCGGCGAAATTTTCGAAAAATACCGAATTTCAGGCCTTCGAAGACGGTGCGCGAAATACAGTCGGGCCCCCCTCCGGTATATTTTTAGTGAGGCCCTTCATGCGAGGCACAAACATGGAATGACGAGGAGAATTTTGACGCCAACTCACTGGGTCTACAAGAAGTGGTTCTTTACACACTGGACCATAAGTCAAACTCATAATTTTGCACTTCAATGTGTACGAAAGTATCACAAAACTCAAGACGCTTACGTGAACCACTAGTCACCGAGGGCTAGAGCGGCTAATTTGGCACCGCGACCGGGCGGATGGCATGGTCTTTTCTTTCATCCATTTCAACTAGGACAGCAGAAAACGTTAAATCAAGATATGCTGCTCTAGTGGCCGAGCCAATTGCTCTCTCCAGCCTCGCACATCTTGACGAATATCGGCATTGGCGCAAAAACCGCCTAAACGGTAACGTACCGAAATGCGTTCGAACACCCAACTTCCCACCTCTACCGGGCGCGCTGCCGGCGCTTTCTCGGTCATCCACTGGGATAGAATGCCCTGCCAGGCACCATATCCGAATATGCCGCCCGAGCAGCCACGCCAATCGCCGCCGCCGCCCGCGCGCATCGCGAAGTAGTCGGCCGTGTGTGCCGCCGACGACTACGCCAACGTCACCCGGCCGAACGGGCCGAGTGCCCAACTTTCGACCGCTACCGGGCGCGCTGCCGGCGCTTTCTCGGTCATCCACTGGGATAGAATGCCTTACCAGGCACCATATCCGAATATGCCGCCCGAGCAGCCACGCCAATCGCCGCCGCCGCCCGCGCGCATCGCGAAATAGTCGGCCGTGCGTGCCGCCGACGACTACGCCAACGTCACCTGGCCGAACGGGCCGAGTGCCCAACTGTCGACCGCTACCGGGCACGCTGCCGGCGCTTTCTCGGTCATCCACTGGGATAGAATGCCCTACCAGGCGTGATATCCGAATATGCCGCCCTAGCAGTCACGCCAATCGCCGCCGCCGCCCGCGCTCGTCGCGAAGTAGTCGGCCGTGTGTGCCGCCGACGACTACGCCAACGTCACCCGGCCGAACGGGCCGAGTGCCCAACTTTCGACCGCTACCGGGCGCGCTGCCGGCGCTTTCTCGGTCATCCACTGGGATAGAATGCCTTACCAGGCACCATATCCGAATATGCCGCCCGAGCAGCCACGCCAATCGCCGCCGCCGCCCGCGCGCATCGCGAAATAGTCGGCCGTGCGTGCCGCCGACGACTACGCCAACGTCACCCGGCCGAACGGGCCGAGTGCCCAACTTTCGACCGCTACCGGGCACGCTGCCGGCGCTTTCTCGGTCATCCACTGGGATAGAATGCCCTACCAGGCGTGATATCCGAATATGCCGCCCTAGCAGTCACGCCAATCGCCGCCGCCGCCCGCGCTCGTCGCGAAGTAGTCGGCCGTGTGTGCCGCCGACGACTACGCCAACGTCACCCGGCCGAACGGGCCGAGTGCCCAACTTTCGACCGCTACCGGGCGCGCTGCCGGCGCTTTCTCGGTCAACCACTGAGATAGAATGCCCTGCCAGGCACCATATCCGAATATGCCGCCCGAGCAGCCACGCCAATCGCCGCCGCCGCCCGCGCGCATCGCGAAGTAGTCGGCCGTGTGTGCCGCCGACGACTACGCCAACGTCACCCGGCCGTACGGGCCGAGTGCCCAACTTTCGACCGCTACCGGGCGCGCTGCCGGCGCTTTCTCGGTCAACCACTGGGATAGAATGCCCTGCCAGGCGCCATATCCGAATATGCCGCCCTAGCAGCCACGCCAATCGCCGCCGCCGCCCGCGCGCATCGCGAAGTAGTCGGCCGTGTGTGCCGCCGACGACTACGCCAACGTCACCCGGCCGAACGGGCCGAGTGCCCAACTGTCGACCGCTACCGGGCGCGCTGCCGGCGCTTTCTCGGTCATCCACTGGGATAGAATGCCCTGCCAGGCGCCATATCCGAATATGCCGCCCTAGCAGTCACGCCAATCGCCGCCGCCGCCCTCGCGCATCGCGAAATAGTCGGCCGTGTGTGGCGCCGACGACTACGCCAACGTCACCCGGCCGTACGGGCCGAGTGCCCAACTTTCGACCGCTACCGGGCGCGCTGCCGGCGCTTTCTCGGTCATCCACTGGGATAGAATGCCCTGCCAGGCACCATATCCGAATATGCCGCCCTAGCAGCCACGCCAATCGCCGCCGCCGCCCGCGCACATGGCGTCGAAGTTGGCCCTGTGCAACACCGAAAACAAGACCAAGGCTATGGGCCGAACGGGCCCGAGTGCCCAACTTTCGAACGCGACTGCGATTGCCGCTGGCACTTCCTTGCCCCTCAGCTTGCATAGGGCAAGTTAACACTCATCATATGAAATGGTTCCGCCCCAGGAGCCAAATTCATGTACCTAACGGCCTCGGCGCACGCCTTTGCGGTGAAGGCGGAGGTGAGACGTGAACACGACACACACCAGCTCTCAAGATTTCGAATCAACGCTGGGCGCGAACGCGTGGGGCCGGGCCAGGAGGCTTTGGGGGCTACAGGCAGGCCCGGAACAGCCGGGTCGCGACCGGCCCGTCGCGCCGCACGGCCACTTGAAGAGCTGCACCTCCAGGCGTCCAATCGAGCGCTGGTCGACGTCAATAGGGGCCATGTCCCTGGGCGTCGGGCCGGATCGAATCGAGGCATTCCTGCGGTGCGAGGGGCCAGGATGGGTTAGTGCGAGAGTGTGCGACCCTCAAGAACCAGCGTGCGACCTACTAGTGACCCCCCACCCTGCTCGCGAGAGCTCTGGGCTCTGCATGGCCACCACCTCCAGGCCATTCTTCGGCCGATCGCGGGCGATCGGACGTCGCGGAAGCTCCGCGTTTTTTAGAGTGATGCGCCCTACATTCACTACTCTGATTCCCTCCCGTGAGCGCCCGCCTGAATCTCCCAAAATAGCCCGCCACGCGCGGGGGAAGGGAGGGGGGTCCCTCACCGACGCCATTGCCCTTCGTGGGGTGGGAGGGGGTCGTTCGGAGGGCGGAGGGAGTTGGCGGGGCAGGTAGGGGGGGACCCTAAGGAATCCTTGGACACCCAGGGGAGGTGGGAAATAGTGGTTAAAATGAGTGAGTGACCGGGCTAATAGTGAGTCGGCGGCGGAGGAGTCCGAGGAGGAGTCGGAGGAGGACATTCTCCGCACCCTGAAGGAGCTCAAGGCGACCATCAAGCGGCTCGAGTCGCAGATGAAGAAGAAGCGTCCGCGCGCGAGGTCGCCAAGCGTCCCGTCCAAGAAGACCAAGCGTGCCGCCTCAGCCCAAGCGGAGGTCTCGCCGCGCCCTGTCGCCGAGGAAGCCGAAGTTCCGCCTCAGCCAGAAGCGGAGGAAGAGGCGGAGGAAGAGGCGGAAGAGCCGGAAGAGGCGGAGGAGGAGGAGGCGCGCCCGACCGGCCACGTCCCTGTGACGAAGCGTGAGTGCCGCTTCTGCTTTTTGGCCAAGCACGAGCTGACGAAGCACGACAAGAACGGCCGCATGTACGTCAACTTTGTGCTCTTCGAGAAGAAGGTGGACTCGGATGGCACGGGCGTGCGCCTCGGCTCGGAAGAGATGCGCGAGCTCAACTTTCGCAAGTTTGTGCTGAAGGGCAAGAAGGAGGAGAAGAAGTGGGGGATCGTCCTCCGCGGCTACGACATGGACAAGTACTCGGAAGGCGTGCAAGGAGGCCGCCGCGCGGGTGGCGCGTGCCATGAGGGAGCATGAGCTGCACGTCGCCACGCTTGGCGATCTTGGTCATGTCGCCCTCCTCAAAGGTGGCGCCGCGTTCGACCGCCCAGCGCATCATCGCCGGCCTCGCCTCGCGCACGGCCCAGCGCAGCGCGCGCCGAGGGAGGACCGCCAGGCCGAACGTATTCTCTGTGCGCTCCGCACTCAGTGGCGACCTACAACTATGAGGATCTCACAGACGAGGTGGCTCATCTGCGAGGAGTGTATCGCGAGGGGCGCCGTCTGAAACAGTCGAGTAGCAACTCAACAGGTGTGCAGAAGGAGATATTGCAGTCTGAGTTGCATTCTCATCGCTGCACCGAAGCGGCACTTTTCGACTTGCTGGCGATCTTTCAGGTCGCACCTGATGATGCTCCACGTCGCCCTCGGTGCCACAAAGCAGCCGAGCACGAAGGACCATGTCACGTGATGTCTACTTTTCTTCAAAAACAGCTTGATACCGACCGTGATGAACTAGCGTGCATGCAAATGCTGCTCGCTGGGTACCAAGGATTGTGTCACGGAAATAGACCACAGTGTCTGTGCTCAGGTGTCTGGAGAAAGGGACGTCTGTAGTGTGAACTGGTGTTTTGTGTCCGCTTAGCGTTTTCGCACATAACGTTACGTTGTGGAAAACGAAACAATGGCGTTTTAGCCTGCCGAAGGGTAAGGTCCTCAGCTCAAAAGGGTAGAATGAAGAAGATGAAAACTCAGCACGCGTAGCTGGGTATTAGACCAAAAAGAAAAAAACCGTCACGAAACACCTAGGCATTCCACAACTAGACTCCGTGCGTGCGCATGGAAGTTTCCGCACGCCGTCACGGATGCGCAGACAAACGGGTTTCGTCAGGTGCACGCCGTGCACGCAGTGTGCATGATGAGTGACTTTGCCAAGATGCGTGTGCCTCGAGCTCCCCCCGCGGGGACTCCGTGCGTGCGCATGGAAGTTTTTCCGCACGCCGTCACGGATGCGCAGACAAACGGGTTTCGTCAGGTGCACGCCGTGTGCATGGTGAGTGGCAATCCACACGGGGTGTGTGTGTGTGTGTGTGTGTGGGGGGGGGGGGGGGGGGGAGCGCGCCCTGACGGCGTGCACTTGGGTGATTGCAACTCATCACACACCCCGCCGGCCCTATGATTCGCATAACAACCGATGCATTATGCGAACTTTCGGGTACGTCGAACGCATATCGAGAAGAAGACAGCATACTCATCGCCTCGTCAACCGACGCGCTGCGTAATATGCGCGCTGCTTCATGTACGGTGTGTTACGCGGGTTGAATTCGGCGACCCAGGATTCGAATGCACCCTAGCCATGTCCAACCTTCATATGCGATGATTGTGGAATCGTATCGGACAAGAAGACGTCTGCATTTGTCAAGCCAGGAGAATGTTCTCTCCACTACGTTTCTGCGTCGGTTGACGAGGCGATGAGTATGCTGTCTTCTTCTCGATATGCGTTCGACGTACCCGAAAGTTCGCATAATGCATCGGTTGTTATGCGAATCATATCCTTTGTCCGCATACAGTGGAGTACCTCGGCGTGGCCGCGGAGCATGCTGCAAAGTCTCTCTGACTGTGACTTGGTCTGAAATATTCGCGGGGAAGAAGCGAAGTGAAATTGGAATACCATCTTGGTCAACCAGTGCTGATACCTTGGTAGCCTTCCTTCCTCGGTCAGTTGGGTTTCTACCAATGCAATCTCTTCCATATATATTTTTCACAAAGGTGTGTGCGAAAAGTATTTTTCACCCGTGATGACAATAATACAATGGATATCAGAGCACGTGGAGCAATCACGTCCGCTGTAAATTCTCTACTACCCAATGCCGGTGGTAGACCAAGAGCTGATTTGAACCTCATGTTGGACAGGATGTGTCATATTTTGTGGACTGGGGCGCCATGGAGGTCTCTTGGATCGGGATACAGCACGGTGCATGGCACATTCATGAAATGGAGCAGAATGGGTGTATTCGAGACCGCGTATCGAGCGCTGCTCAGGCTCGAAAGAAGACAAACGTGCACGTTCCATTGCATTGATTCTACCTTTGTGAAAAATATATATGGAAGAGATTGCATTGGTAGAAACCCAACTGACCGAGGAAGGAAGGCTACCAAGGTATCAGCACTGGTTGACCAAGATGGTATTCCAATTTCACTTCGCTTCTTCCCCGCGAATATTTCACGATGTGTGCGAAAAGTTTTTTACCCGTGACATGGCAACACGCCGAGCAGCTGGCAAACTCTGTGATGTATCCCGATCCAAGAGACCTCCATGGCGCCCCAGTCCTATATGGCCAGTTTACGTAGTTGTGGCAGGGGCTACACACACGGAACGGGTTGACATGCGCGCGCACGGCGTATCCGCGGGGGGGACCGATGCACATCGCGCCGTGCCCATGCACGGCGTGCACCGATGTGATTAGCGAAGAAGCTTTGACGGCCTCTCTCTCTTATAATTTTAACCAGATCTAATGTTAAACAACTACAATACAACTGTGGACATTTGATCGCTCAATTCTACTGATGTCCCACTATTGACGGAACGACACCTCCTCACCCTTCGACGAGGTCTACGCCCAGCTGTCGGAAGAGGCTTGCAATGCTCTCCTGTTCAAGAAGGCCGACGCTCAAAATGTTCACTTTCGAAGATTGCCCAGTCCAATGCCACATGGGGCGCAAGCGAGACGATGGGGGGCAGTTGCCGAGTAGATTGGAAAGCATGACCATCAGAATAGCTTCCATGAGCAGCGGGAGGCTACTTGAGTGGAAGCGCACATCTGGCTGGCATTCGACTGCTGCGACGATGAATTGAAGTTGGTTGAAGATTGGACAAGGGTGGGGGGGTGCTTTCTGGATGAGCGAAAGGAACCGCTGTACCCTGGGGTGAGCCATGGGGAAACGTTGGAGCAATTCCTGCTTTTTGGCCTCGAACACCAGTTCCATGTCATGGTCAGGGTCGTCGAGTAGGATGGCGCTCTTGATCAGAACGTCGAGAGCGACGATGTGTGCACTCTGGGTGTACGGCGTGAGAGTTCGCTTGACCGCGGGGCGAGCGAGCCTGCAACACCCCACCACACGTCCGCAGGAGCGTGGTGGAGATCGACCACCTCGAGCGAGGCGGAGACCATCGCTCCGCTCCGCAGACGAGAAGCGGCAGAGGAATTCTTCGCCCCCCCTCACGAAAAAAGTACTCGCTTCCAGGAAGGATGGAAGGGGTTTTCTTTTTCTTCCCCTCCCCACCCCTACAGCTGTGAAAGACAGATACACCGTTTTATTTCGGAGAGCAAAAACAGGCCGTATTCCCGTCTTTCAAACTCCCTATGTATTGGCCCACCGTCTTTCGACGGAGCTCGGAATTTTCCGCTAGCAGGGCGGTTGGAGGTACTGACCGAGGGCGAACGCGCTGCGTGCCGCGGCTACATCGGCGGGCAAGACAGACGGGCCTCTGTGGGGAGTGGGGAGAAAGAGAGCGGGCAAAACACCAACATGTGCTACGGGTGAGTCGTGCAGGCGTGAGGCGAGACGCGGCGAACGGCGCGGAATCATCCGATCCGATGCGGCTGCAGCGAGTACGTAGGACTCGGCGCTCCGTCACCCGCTGGGTGGTGCGGATGAAGCCGGCGAAAAGAAAAGGCACTTCTGCGCTGAGCAATGGATGCCGGGGGCGGCGCGCGCGCGTGGCGAGAATAATAACAAGTCCAAGTCCCCCCCCCCTCCAATTCAGTTGGCCCCCAGCATCGGTAGAGTTGATTGGGGCCCAACACTCAGCACCTTATATCACACCATCATCCATGTTCGATGGACTATTTACTTCTATCGCCTCGTCGCTGAACCTCTCTCCCATCTTTCCTAACACGAGCAGGAGTGGAGACGAGAACACCCTCCTCCCCTCCTTCCCCTAAACGAGACGAGGCACGCCTAGAGCGAGGAAACGGTCAGTGATGTTGCACACGACAACATACACATACTCGACTGCGGACTCCGTCATCTTCAAGGACCAAATCGAAGGGGGAGGGGAACGGCGTGCGTTGCCCGCCGACACTGTGCACGGCCCGCCTCACCACTCCCATCCGTCGGCCCCTAGGGCACCATGCTCCCCCAGCCGTCCGCCATCCGGCCGCAAGGGCGCGGCGGCCGTCCGGCAAACGGCATGCGCGATGCTTCGCTTAAAAGTCCATTCCGCCCATGCCACCCATGCCACCCATTCCGCCCATGCCGCCCGCGGGCTCGTCCTTCTTAGGTAGGTCCACGACCATGCATTCGGTGGTGGTCATAAGCGAGGCGACCGACGCAGCGTCGACGAGGGCAGTGCGCACGACCTGCGGTGCGGGATGGTGCAGGTTCGCGAGGCGGCTGAGGGCAGTGCGGTGCGGTGAGCAGGGGTGTGCCTGATGCGCACCTTGGTCGGGTCGATAATGCCAGCCGATACCAGGTTAGTGTAGGTGCCGGTCTGTGCGTCAAAGCCATAATTGGTGTCAGTCGACTCGAGCAGCTTGCCGACAACGACGGCTCCCTCAGCGCCCGCATTGTTGGCGATTGTCTTGCAGGGGACTGTGAGCGCAGCCTTCATGATCTCGATGCCTGCGTGGACAAGCAAGAGGCGTGGATGGACGGCATGGCGGTTGAGGGTGAGGTGAAAGGGGTTGGGGGAGGGTCACAACGGCGCACCGTGCTTTTGATCGAAGTTGGCGGTCGCAATTTCGTCGAGGGCCTTCGATGAGTAGAGCAGCGCGGTGCCGCCGCCGGCGACGATCCCCTCCTCGACAGCTGCGCGTGTTGCGTTCAGCGCATCGGTGACGCGATCCTTCTTCTCGCTCACCTCGGTCTCGGTTGCGCCACCAACCTTGATGACAGCAACACCGCCCGACAGCTTGGCGAGACGCTCCTGCAGCTTCTCCTTCTCGTACTCGGAAGTAGTGGTGGCGATGGTGTCGCGGAGGAGCTCGCACCTGCAGAGGGGCGGTGATGTGCGATAAGACGGGCGTGGTCAGATTGGGCGGAGCTAAGTGAGGAGCACAGCGGGCGCTTTGCCTGGCGGCGGGACGCACCGCTCCTCGATGGCGTCCTTCTCGCCCGCGCCATCTAGGATGATGGTCTCGTCCTTAGAGATGGTCACCTTCTTCGCGCTGCCGAGTGCCGAGAGATCAGCCGTCTCGAGTTTCATGCCGGTGTCCTGGTGCCGCAGCAGGTGGAATACATGGGCTCATGGGGAAAGCGGGCAGCGGCCATGGAAGTGGCTGCGATAGTGGCGACGGCGTCAGTGATAGCGGCGACGGCTTTAGCGATGGCGGCGGCGGCGTGGCAAACCTCGGAGATGACCGTAGCGTTGGTGAGTACGGCCATGTCCTGCAGTGTCGCCTTGCGGTTGTCGCCGAAGCCTGGTGCCTTGACAGCAGCGACGTTGACTCCGCCCCTGAGTTTGTTGACCACCTGCGGCGCGTGCGCAGCTTGTCACACTGAGAGACGAGGTGGGTCTTAGGGGGTAGGGAGCCGAGCAGCCGGCTAGCGCGTCGGCGCACCAGAGTCGCGAGAGCCTCGCCGTCGACGTCCTCTGCGATGATAACGAGGGGTTTCTGCATCTTGACCACCTGCTCGAGCAGCGGGAGCATGCTCTGGAGAGAGGAGACCTTCTTCTCGACGAGGAGCACGAGGGGGTTCTCGAACTCGGCCTTCTGCGTCTTGGCGTTGGTCACGAAGTACGGCGAGATGTACCTAGCGATCGCGGTGGCGTGGGTGGGCATATGGAGTGTAGGGCGGGCCGGCGGCCGGCGGAAATGGCGCACCCGCGATCGAACTTCATGCCCTCGACCACCTCGAGCTCGTTGTCCATCGTCTTGCCATCCTGAACAGTGATGACGCCCTCCTTGCCCACGCGCTCCATCGCCGAGGCGATGATCTCACCAATCTCGACGTCCGAGTTGGCCGAGATGGTCGCGACGTTCTTAATTTCCTCCTTGGTCGAGATCATCTTGGTACGCTTCTTCAGGTCGGCGAGGACAGCATCCACCGCCAGGTTGATGCCGCGCCTCAGGTCCATCGGGTTCATGCCGGCAGCAACGGCCTTGCACCCCTCGGCAAAGATGGCGCGCGTGAGGACGGTTGCAGTGGTCGTGCCATCGCCAGCGATCTGCGTGAGGTGGGTGGGTGGGTGGGGAAAGGGGGTTGAAGTGGCCGTGGGGGACAGGGCTGGGTGCGTAGCGTGCCGCAAGCCGAGAGAGGCACCTCGCAGCGAGGGGGCCGTGGTGGCACGCACGTCGTTTGTCTTGTTGGCCACCTGGCGCACGAGCTGCGCGCCCATGTTCATGTAGCGATCCTTGAACTCGATCGACTTGGCGACGGTCACGCCGTCTTTTGTGATCTTGGGCGCGCCGAACGACTGGTCAATCACGGCGTTGCGGCCCTTGGGGCCGAGCGTCACCTTCACAACCAAGGCGAGGTGGGTGGGTTGCGTGGGGAGGCGGTTGCACGCACACCATGCCCTCATTACTTCTTCCTTCGGCAAGACTGGGCATGTGCCCGCTCGCTCCGTCTCCGTCGCTCCATGGATCATCCTCGTTCCCATCCGGCGCCACACCTCCGACGCAAGACAACCATCTCCATCCGCCACAGGTTTTCCAGGGCCCTGCACCATCACCCTGACCACCTTACGAAGAGCCGCGTCGGCCCCGCCACCCATCCCACCTCCCGCCATAAATCGTGACCGCCATAACGCCGGGTCTACTCCTACCCCGCCCCGTTGCTGCTTCCGCCACCAAACACAACTATCGCACCATCTGCATTCCCCACCACCTATCTGGCCCTTCTGCAGCCGATAGCGTCGGATACCGCCTTGCCACACGTCCTCACACCGTACCCATCCCGATGCGACTGCGAAGAAGACGTCCCCCTGCCACTTCCCCGGTCCTACCTTCACTCGACGTACCCGCGTTGGAGGACACAGCTGTCACGCACACAGCTTCCCCACCCACCCAAAGATGTGTTGCGAACTTCCCCGCGCCCCCTCCCCATCTCGCCAAACCCTAAACCCAAGTTGGAGAGTACATCTGAGAGGCGGAGCGCAATGCTTCTGTTCTCCAACTGTTTCTCCCTCCCTCTCTCTCACCCTCCCTCTCTCTACGACCGCTCTTTGCCTCTCCCTTCCTCATTCTCTCTCGCCCCTCCCTCTCCCTCCCTCCCTCTCTCCCCTCCCTCCCTCTCTCCATTCCGCACCCTCCCTCCCTCCATATCCCTCCCTCCTTCCCTCCCTCCTTCCCTCTCTCCCTCCCTCCCTCCCTCCCTCCAGCCCTCCCTCTCCGTCTCTCTCTCCGTCCCTCTCTCTCCCTCCCTCTCTCCCTCCCCCCCCTCTCCCACCGTCGCCCTCTCTCTCCTCTCTCGTCTCTCGTCCTCTCACCTGCACCGCATTTGCCAGCTGATCGACCCCCTTGAGCATCAGCGCGCGCGCCTCGTCGCCGAAGCGGAGGTCCTTCCCAGACATCGCCCGCGATGTCAGCCGCAGCGCGCCCCCTGCGCGGGGACGGCCAGCGGAGAGACGGGAGGACAGCATGAAGAGAGAGGGAGAGGGAGGGTGCGGGGGAGGGAGAGAGGGGCGAAGGGAGAACCAAGAGGTAAGGGAATAAACAGCCGTGATCAGATAAGTAAATCGAAGGGGGGACGGAAGGGGAAGTGCGGCGCGAGAGAGTTGGGGGCCGAGAGAGAGAGGGGGTAGAGAGCGAGGGCTCTCAGCGCGCGAGAGAGGAGGACAAGCACGAAGAGAGCAGGAGCCCGTCGGGATTAACAGAATAAAATACCTTATATCATCGAATAAACGCCTCGATGACACCGGTGAGAGGTGGAGACGGGTTCAAGGTGATCACGCCGAGACGGCCCATCGATAACAAAAATAAACTATGAGATTCGTGAATAAATTGCACGGATCGCCACGTGGCCGAGAGAGGTTCGGGAGAGGGAGGGGCACCTCGGCAGCCTCAGGAGGCCCCACAGCGCACCCCTTGAATTCTTAATAAACCATCCTGAAGAGCGAAAGAATCGCGCGTGTCTCGCCGGTGGGCCATCGAGCCGCCGGGCGCCCCCGGGATGACGTGGCGGACCCCGACGACGCCAGACGCCTCCAGTTAGAAAGTAAAGAAAGCCCCCGCGCTGCGTCTCGACCGCTCGAGAGAGTCGAGAGAAGAGGCTCCCCGACTAAGAATAAACAAATAAAAGAATGCGGGGGGGGGGGGGGGGGGGGGGAGGGGTTGTCGCGACTCAACGGGGACTCCACTTTGCACTTTGACTCCACTGCGGCGACTTGGCAAGTCGCGCTGTTGAGTCGTTGTGGAGACTCGACTTTACTTCTCCTCTAGTGGGGGGCTATTCGGTCGGCGCGCGAACCCAACAACGGACAATAACGGTCTCTGCGTCTCCGAGTCCCGCAGCGAGCAGCAATGGCCAGCAATGAGGTGCGCTCGCCCCGTCTCGCAGCTTGCCCTGCCATGCGCCATGCATGGAGGCAGCTGCCGCCGACGCGAGGCAAAGACAAGCCCGAGTGGCGTCGGCGCCGCCCGCGTCTCACCAACCCTCTCGCCCAACAACGCATAGGAGTAATCAATCAACCAAGAAGCAACCATGCAACCATGCGCCATGCGGGCGGTGTGGACGGCTGAGCCAAAGCTCAGGCTTTGACGAATTGGGATGGCCCGGGCTAGGCCCAGGTCAGGATTTCGGAAATTTTTTTCAAAATTTGGGGGTGGGTTTACTCACAGATTTCGGGGCGAAATTTCGCAAAATTTGGGGGGCTCCTGCAGCGCCCTCGCAAAATTTGGGGGCTCCTGCAGCCCCCCCCCCCCCCGCCCCCCATCACTCCCATCACCCCATCTCCCATATCCATATCCTAACTTTAACTTAGGGGAAGGGGGGATCCTATACCTAGGGAGAAGGGCGGGGGGGGGGGGGTAGTAAGTAGTAAGGGCGGGAGGCGGGAGAGAGAGGGGAGAGGGTAGGGTAGGCTAAGAGTGAAGGGCGGGAGAGGGGGGGTAAGAAAGGGCGGGAGAGGAGGGGTAGTAAAGGCGGGAGAGGGGGGGGGGGAGCCGCGGGGGCGCCGGAGAGAAGAGAGCGAGAGAGCGCGAGCGCGATCCGCAGACCGCAGACCGCAGACCATCATGTTTGGCGATGGACAAATGAGTGCCTTGGCCGATCAGATTCAATGTGGGTTGATGTTGCGGTATAATCACGCCGGTGACCTTGAGTAAGGAGTGAGTAATATGTTAGTAGAGTACGTGTGTGATGTGTGTCATTGTGCAAGTACTTTAATAATTAACGTTGCGCGTTGCGCAAACGAGAGTCAATGAGTGTCAATCCTCGCTCTATCTAGGTGAAAAGTGAAAAGCCCATTCATGTAGCCAAATACAGATAGCAGCGGCGGCGGGGCTATATGCAATGTGCTATATAGTATAGGTAGCTAGGTCAGGCTAGCGCGCGAGCGCGGGAGCGCTCGCACCTCGCAAAATATTTGCGAAATTTGGGGCAGTGAACGCGAAATCTGAGCGAAATATCCGAAGAAATTTGGGCGGGTTTCAAACGAAATTCTGACCTGGCCCTAGCCCGGGCGTTGCTCACTCAATAACACATTGCCCCTCAACTTTGACGGTTGGGAGGGGGGGGGGACACGCTCTAGCGAAGCTAGAGAATAGAGCGTGTCGCATGGTAGCTGTAGCGCTCCCCCTGCACCCACAACACCCCTCGCTCATAGTGCACGGGATGAGCCGCTTGATGGCGGGGGGGGGGGGGTTGGAGGAGTGCGGATGTAGAGAGTAGTATGCTGCGTGTAAGTAGTGGTTCCATGGCCGCGAGTGCGGTAAGAATGTTATAAGGTTGATTGCTTTTGTACGAGATCTGGAGCTCATTGAGTTTTTGGTATGGTCTCCGGCTGAGGTTCTTTCAAGGTTCTTCATGTGGTCTCCAGTGCTGAGTGAGAACCGATCAATTATCGATCAATGAGCGGTCTTGGCCCAGGGCCCTAGAGCAATGTCGTGTATAATGCAGGGTAGCAATCCTGTCGTCTATAATGCACGGTACGCGACCTCACAAATCATCTGTTTTCGCCTCGGCATGTAGCGCCGCCATGCACATTCTGCGCCCCTCTCGACTCCGCAGCTTCGGCTGGCAAGATACGTAAGCTAATGCAGACGGGGAACAGCACGGCGGGAAGAGGGTGAACACCATGGCGTAAGTCGCAACGCCACTGCGTATGCTCCTTTGAGCAGGAGGATGGTGGCGTGCGAGAGTGCGAGCCCCGACCTTGTGAGGCCACGGCAGCCGGGCCATGCTCGCACCGACGGTTGCCTCACGAGTCCCCCAGCGCCGGGGAGAAGCCGGACGGCGTCAGGAAAAGCCGGACGGCGTCAGGACGCTGTGCAAACGTACCACTGGGGTCGGCGTGACGGGCGAGACATCGCCGGCGCTCCGTCCGTCCTCCGAACTACTCCGCAGCCGGCTGCGTGACGAGCATCGCTCGCGCACCGCCTTGGCGAACGAGGCGAGCGGGTAGCGGCGGTACTGGCAGCCAACAAAGGCGAGGTTCGAGTCGCGACGCGCGTCATGGGGCGAAAAGCTCGCGTACGAGCTACAGCTAGGAGAGGCATTGGACGGGTGGTTGGGCGGCGTCTGCTCCTCAAAGGCATCAAAGTGAGAGACATCGGTGGCGGACGAAACGGTCGGGATGTAGGGCGCAGAGCCGGGCTCGCGCAGCCGGCTCCTGCGAAGGCGGGGCGAGAGAGGTGCGGCGTGATGGGCGAGGGCAGCCGCGTGCAAGACGAGCGCAGGCGGCCGCGCGCACCAGTCAATCGACGCGAAGAAGGGGTGCGCCTTGATCTCTTCGGCGCCTCCGCGGCCGAGCCGCTCCTGCATAGGGGCACGGGGCGCATGGCGACAGTTAAGGGCGACTAGCATGCTGTGCGCGTGGGACGGGTGCCGCTGCCGTGCCGGTGGGACGGTCGTCGCAGCCGCGCGGGGGCCGTGTGCACCTGCCGGTCAGAGAGTAGCGCCTTGATCAAGCTGACCGCCTCGGCGGAAAGGTTGGCCTCGGGCGGGAAGGCGAGCACCGATTTGTACGCAAGGATCTTGCGGCACGTTGCCATGGGGTCGTCGCCGTAGAAGGGCGGGTAACCCACGAGCATCTCGTAGAGCATCACGCCAAGGGACCACCAGTCGCAATCCTGGGCGTAGCCCGTCTCAAGCAGCACCTCGGGTGCCATGTAATCGGGCGTGCCGACGGTCGACCAGAGCACGGCGCGGTTGCGCGTATAGGCAGCGTGCCGTTCACGCTCACCCATCCGCTCCCACGCAGCGCCACGCGCCGCGCTCGACGCGCCCTCCGCGCAGCTTGAGCTCGCCGCGCCGCCGTCTGGCGGCGCCGCCGCGCCGCGCCGCGCCGAGGGCGAGCTGTCACCCATAGGTGACGGCATCGTGCAGCCCTCGCCGTTGGGTCGTGTGAAGTAGCGCAGCCGCAGCTGCGTCAGGTTCTTGACGAGCCCAAAGTCGGTCAGCTTGATGTGCCCCTCACGGTCTATCAAGAGGTTGTCGGGTTTGAGGTCGCGGTGAATGTACTCAAGCCGGTGGATCGAGTCGACAGCCATGATCGTCTGCGCGCAGTAGAAGCGCGCCTCGTCCTCGGTCAGGATGTCGCGCCGCATCAGCAACGACATCATGTCGCCGCCCGGTACATACTCCATCACCTGGTGAGGGTGCGACCATGGCGCAGAGTGGGCGCGCGGTGCAGAGTGGGCGCATTGCGCCTACGGCAGGCGTGGCGCGCGGGCGCACCAGGTAGAGGTTCTCGTCGTCCTGGAAGGAGTAAGCGAGCTTGACAAGCCATGGGTTCTCGTCCGCCTCAGAGAGAACGTCAAGCTCGGCGCGCACGTGCATCACCTGGCGGGCGCATTGTGAGGTTCGGACCACGCGGATGACGGGCAGGTGGGCCTCGGAGGCGGGGGGGGGGGGGGCGCCGGAACCATGTCCACACACCTGGTTGCGCGCCACCATCTCCGCCTTGCACAGCTTCTTCATCGCGTACACCTCCTTTGAGCGCTTCTCGCGGCAGAGGCGCACTTCGCCGAATGCGCCACGCCCAATGATGTCAAGCTGCTCAAAGTCGTCTGAGGCGGCGCGGCGGAGGGGCGGGCGGCGCTTGGGCCTCTGGGGCGGAGAAGGTGGCGCACATGGCGAGCCAGCTGCAAGGAAGTTGGGCACGCCGCTGCGTGCGCGAGGCGCGCCGGAGGCGGCGACGCGGCTCACCAAGGCACAGCTTTTGGCGCGACGCGCGCAGGTGCGCCGTCTCGGCGGCCTTGTGCTGCTCGATGGCCTGTGCACGTTCCTCAGGGTCGAGGTCGAGGTTCTGCAGCTCGTTCTGTACGGTCATCTGTCGGAGCGCACGATCCTCCTGCAAGGCGGGCAGGACGTGAGGGCGAGCGGGAGGTGCGACTCCCAGGACTAAGAGGTTGTTGTGCGCTGGCTCCATGGCAGCACCATTGCGCGCAACTACGCTGTCGTTAGCCCCCGCCCCTCACTGCATTTGAGAGGATGGTGCGCGCGGCGAAGCATGCGCCATGATGTGTGCTTCCACCACGCTCGATAAGCGTGCGCCATGAGGTGTGCATCCACCACGCTCGATAAGCCGAGGTACCTGCCGCCGCCGAGCCGAGGGAATCGCTGCCACGAAGCCCCCGCCTATCCACCCGCTCTCTCGGACCCCACAGCGTCCAGGACCGACCCCTCGTCCCCCGTCACCCCCGTCACAAGACGCCCACTCAGTGTCCTGGCAGAGCCCTTCTTGTGCCGCCTGCCGCTAACTCTTCGCACCCCGCCTCCGGCCGACCCACGAAAGGCCCCCGCGCCCCCTCGCGTTGCCGTGCCCCCTTGCCGCCCCGTTGTCCCTCCGTCATCGTCGCCCCCCCCCCCTCCCGTCACCCCCCCCTCCCCCCGCTTTACCATCATCTCAAAGCTCAGCTAGCGCGGCCACCGCGACACCCTCGCCTCTCCCTCGTCTCCCCCCCCCCCCCCCCCCCCGCTTCCCCCGGCCCCTCTCCACTCTCTCTCATCTACCCCTCCCGTCTCCACTCTCTCCTCCCTCCCCTCCCCTTCCCTCCCTCCCCCTCCCTTTCTCTCCCTCCCTCCCCCCCTCTTCCCTCCCCACCCTCCCTTCCCTTCCCTCCCCCAACGGGTAGTCCCTCCCTCCCCTCCCCTCCCTCCCTCCCGAGGGGCCGCCAGTTCACCTTGAGCTCGCTATACCTCGAATGCGAGCTTCCCCCCCCTCCCCTCCCCTCCCCAAGCGGGCTGCCGGCTCACCTTGAGCTTGTTGTACCTCGAGTAGCGGCTCTCAATCGACTGCTTGAGCATCAGCCTCCTCTCCTCGGAGTTCATCGGCGGTGGAGAGGGGCGCGAGGGTGCGCACGCGGGGGAAAGGGGGGGCGGAGGGGGAGAGGAGGCGGGAGAAGGAGCGGAGGGAGAGGGGGAGGGGAAGGGGGGGGGGTTGAGGGGAGGGGAGGGAGACGGGGGAGGGAGAGAGCAAGTGAGAGAAGAGTTGAGTAGAGAAAGAGAGTAGTAGTAGAACATATTCACGCTAGAGGTTAGAAAGGGGGGGGGGGGGGGGAGAGAGGGAGGGAGAGAGAGCGAGAGGGAGGGAGAGAGAGTTCTAGAGAGGGAGGGAGAGAGAGTTCTAGAGAGGGAGGGAGAGAGAGTTCTAGAGAGGGAGGGAGAGAGAGAGAGAGTGAGAAGAGAGAGAAGAGAGAGAAGAGAGAGAGAGAGAGAGAGAGAGAGAAGAGAGAGAAGAGAGAGAAGAGAGAGAAGAGAGAGAAGAGAGAGAAGAGAGAGAAGAGAGAGAAGAGAGAGAAGAGAGAGAAGAGAGAGAAGAGAGAGAAGAGAGAGAAGAGAGAGAAGAGAGAGAGAAGAGAGAGAAGAGAGAGAGAAGAGAGAGAAGAGAGAGAAGAGAGAGAAGAGAGAGCAGAGAGAGCAGAGAGAGCAGAGAGAGCAGAGAGAGAAGAGAGAGAGAGGAGAGAGAGGAGAGAGAGAAGAGAGAGAAGAGAGAGAAGAGAGAGAAGAGAGAGAAGAGAGAGAGAGAGAAGAGAGAGAAGAGAGAGAAGAGAGAGAAGAGAGAGAAGAGAGAGAGAGAGAGAAGAGAAGAGAAGAGAGAGAAGAGAGAAAAGAGAGAGAAGAGAGAGAAGAGAGAGAAGAGAGAGAAGAGAGAGAAGAGAGAGAAGAGAGAGAAGAGAGAGAAGAGGAGAGAAGGAGAGAGAAGAGAGAGAAGAAGAGAGAGAGAGAGAGAGAGAGAGCAGAAGAGAGAGAAGAGAGAGAGAGAGAGAGAGAGGAAGAGAAAGAGAGAGAGAGGAGAGAGAAGAGAGATGAGAGAGAAGAGAGAAGAGAGAAGAGAGAGAAGAGAGAGAAGAAGAGAGAGAAAGAGAGAGAAGAGGAGAGAAGAGAGAGAAGAGAGAGAAGAGAGAGAAAGAGAGAGAAGAGAGAGAAGAGAGAGAAGAGAGAGAAGAGAGAGAAGAGAGAGAAGAGAGAGAGAGAGAGAAGAGAGAGAAGAGAGAGAAGAGAGAGA